>OU696696.1:232864023-232906523 GCA_916050605.2 Platycheirus albimanus | reverse complement strand
TAAATAGCCGGACATTGGTTCCGTGTAAATAGCCGGGCATTGCTTCCGTGTAATAGCCGGACATTGGTTCCGTGTAATAGCCGGACATTGGTTCCGTGTAATAGCCGGGCATTGGTTCCGTGTATATAGCTGGACATTGGTTCCGTGTAATAGCAGGACATTGGTTCCGTGTAAAAGCCGGACATTGGTTCCGTGTAATAGTTATAAGTTAGATTTAAGCTTACAGAATTCTTGTGTTCATTTATATTATGATTTGGATTATATAAGGTATATTTGCTATACTGAACCTATGTATATTATTTGGATTATATAACGTAAATTTGCTATATTGAATCTTTGTACATTATTTGAATTATATAACTTATAATTGCAATAAAATAATAAACTTCTGTTTGTAACCCAAACCTATTGAATTAAAGGTAATAAATAAAGTGTTATTTTTGTTAACCGGAGTTTTACGTCTTTTCTTCGGCTGACCCTAAAACTGCTGAAGCTACCTCAGCTATAGACAAAAAAGGACTACTCTTACAATGGCGCCTGAGCAGGGACCTCAATAGAGGTTATACCAGGAAATCCGACCAGACCAGAAACATCACCGTGCCGATTACCAGTTACCAGGACTCAAATACCGATCACCAGCTACCCGTTTCCCGGATCGTCGTATTCTTAAGACCCGTTACCGATACCATCCCGTTTTTTATACCTGGTAACACCGTCTGATTCCAGCAAACCATGGTTGAAGAAGAAAACAAGGATCTAGGCCAGTACTTGGAAGTTACGGATCCTGACACGTCTGCAAATTTGCATTGGATTTACTTGCTGCGCAAAAACGAACTTGTCGAGAAGTTGCAGGCAAGGGGGTTGCCCACCGATGGAAAATAAAAGATCTCCGACAATTGTTCAGTCAGAGCATCAAGAAAGCCAGGACCCGAGCTTCAACCCAGAACCTGTGTGCTGAGCTAGAGAAGCTTACACAAGACCGAGAATATGGTGATCCAGACTCTTCACCTGAACCTAAGACCGTTGAGCATAAATATATCCAGACAAAACCGCCAATGAGGACGGAGCAAACGATTCCACCGTTGGGTGCATACGACGGGAGAAGTAGTACAGTGCCGGCACGCACCCCATTACAACAAAACGTCTCTAAGGCAGGACCGTTCATAACCGTAAATTCGCCAGGAGGTGCAACTGCCTCCACATACACCACCGCCGCGCCGCTGAACGAACCTTCGTACCACATGACCGCACGGAGCGATTGGCTACGAGCTACAAAGCCGAAGTCATGAATACGGTATGCAAGTGGGGTCTGAAGTTTGATTTATCGAACGATTGGAGGAGCTGGGCAACTGCTATGACATCCCGCTCGACCATATTGTTTGGAAATTTCCAGAAATTTTTCGTGGTAATGCTCTGGAGTGGCTCCGGGTGAATCCTTCCACTTTCCAGACATGGTCTCAATTCCACAATTCATTTGTACGGTTCTTCCTGCCCGCTCGGTACGTGCATAAGCTAGAAGATGAGATCATGCGCAAGAAACAAGGCCCGCGGGAAAAGGCAAAGGAGTTCATCAGGGCCGCGCAGTATCTGATGAAATAACACCCCCGTATGAGCAATGAGGATAACCTAGAGCAGATTGATGATAGTCTGCGACCGGAATATAGGTTATACATTAAACGCCGGGATTTCCAGACTATCGATGACCTGATGTACCTGGCCGAAGAGTACGAGTACATCCGGAGTGAAGACCGAACCGTCCGACCCAGTCCCGCCGTACCGACACCCGTTCCTGCCCGATGGACCCCACCAGAAAGAAGACTTCTGCAGGCAAGTTACGTTCCACCACCTCACCGCACCCCAACCGCCGCCAGCATTGCATACGACAGGAACACTCATTGTTGGAGGTATAAGCAGCGAGGACACAATAAGTCAAATTGCAATCGCCCGCTCCGGATGTTTTGTTCTTTCTGCAGAGAGGACGGGTGGCTTTCAAAGGATTGTTCTTGCCACTCCGCCGTGTCTGCTATGCTGTCAACCATTCCTGCCCATTCCGATCAGCCCCCACCGAAACCAGCAATGCCAGATTCCGATGAGTACGAACCCAGCTCCCTGAACGAGGTACCAGATCCAAGTATCAGTCGATCACCAACCAGTCCCAACCTGTCGCCAGAAACCGAGGCACACGACTACCGTGAAAGAGGTTGCCAGTCTACGCTCGTGGAGCAAACACCCAAGGAGGAAATTTCAGAGGGCTGGACGGATCCTCGTTGTTTCATACCCGTCCGTATCGGAGAGCAAACGTGGAATGCTCTAATCGATACGGGAGCATCGAGGACGTTCATCAGCCTCTCGTTGCGAAACACTGTGGCGACTAAAACCCCGGTCTGTACCAGAGGTCTGAGATACATTTAGCGAATGGGGACCCGATTGTCGCTAGGGAGCATTATCTCATAACTCTGCAATTTGCCAACCAGTCGGTGACGGGAGAGGTCTCGTTATTAAGGGACTTTATGGAAGAAGCGGTGATGATATGGATTTAATGAGGAAGGCAGGGTTGAACATGACCCTTGGCGGTACAACACTCGGCTTCAACACCAACAGAAACTAGGACTCATTGGTAGCAACCTATTAGCCCCAGCTGACAAGACTCGGTTAAAAGAATTCCTGGATAACGAGTTACCTAAATTCGACCGGCTGTCACTGATCTGCAATGCTGCCGTACATACTATCCGTCTCAAAAACGACCAACCGTTTAAACAGCGCTACTACCCCCACAACCCTTAAATGCAGCAAATAATTGATCAGGAGATTGACGACCTACTAAGTTCGGGCCGAATCGAGCCGTCTAACAGTCCATACAGCTCACCGATAGTCTTGGTAAGGAAGAAGAATGTTATGTGGCGTGTATGTGTGGACTATAGACAATTGAATGAAAGATCCGAGAAAGATACCTATCCGCTCCCTCACATCCAAGGCATCTTGGACAAGTTACGGGAAGCCAAACACATCTCAACTATTGATCTGAAGCAGGGGTACTGGCAAATACCGTTGGCCCGAGAGTCCCGCCAGTACACCGCGTTTACTGTCCCAGGAAGAGGCCTATTTCAATGGACCGTAAAGCCTTTCGGTCTACATTCCGCGCCCGCCACATTCCAACGCGTGTTAGACACCATCCTTCGAGAAGATCTGGCTAATATTGCTTTTGCGTATTTGGACGATATAATCATAATAAGCAAGTCGTTCGACGAACACTTAACACATCTTAAAACGGTGTTTGACCGTCTAACGACGACCCAGTTAAGGATTAAAAACGACAAGTTTGAGTTCTGTAAATCAGAATTAAAGTACTGAGGACATGTGGTTAGCAATAAGGTTATTCATACCGACCCCGACAAGGTACACGCAGTACAAAACCTGAAAGCCATAGAAACCGTCAAGGAACTACGACGAGTATTAGGGATTACCTCGTGGTATCGCCGTTTCATCCCCAACTTCTCGATTATTGCCACGCCACTCACCAACCTGCTGAAGAAAAATGTCCAGTGGAAATGGGGAAAAGACCAGCAAAAAGCGTTCGAAGTCCTAAAAGATAAACTGACCAGTGCACCTATTTTTACCTGCCCCGACTTCAACGTACCATTTGTTCTACAGACTGACGCAAGCCAAGATGGCTTAGGTGTTGTGCTCACCCAAAACGTAGAGGAGCAAAAAAGGGTCATCGCCTAAGCCAGTAGAACCTTGACCAATTTGGAACGCAAATATTCTACTACAGAAAAGGAATGTTTGGGTATTCTGTGGGGTATTCGGAAAATGCGACCATATCTGGAGGGGTATCACTTTTCCGCCGTGATCGATCACCACTCTCTCAAGTGGCTGCACTCCCTTCAGAATCCATCTGGTCGATAAGCCAGGTGGGCAATAGAGCTACAACAGTTTGATTTTTCGGTGACTTATCGAAAATGAGCCATGAATGTTGTAGCAGGTGCGCTGTCTCGCGATCCTCTACCGATTACCAAAATGGACTTACTAGCCGCTTGCACTGATGCCAAAATGTGTTGGTCCGACCGTCAAAAATCGCTAGTGTCTCGCCATCCCGAACGTTTCCCGGAGTACCAAATTATAGCCGACAAGCTGTTTCGCAAATTTCCTGGTCATCCACTCTCCGATCCTGCAAAAGAGTGGAAATGCTACCCATCATTGACTGACATACTATTTTGTTCGATAACCACAACGCCGTCTCCGCTGGCCATCTGGGTATTGCGAAAACGACAGCCAGGATAATGCAATCTTTTTATTGGCCTGGAATGATAAAAGATATCGTTAAATACGTCTGCCAGTGCCATTCCTGTAACCAGTATAAACATTCGCAACAAAAACCAAGTGGTAACATGTATTCCCTGCCCGTCTCTACTCCTTGGGAAGTAGTATACGCAGATTTTGTCGGCCCTCTTCCTCCGTCTATAAAAGGCAACACCATGTTGTTGACAAATTTACCAAATGGATTGAAGCGATCCCCCTTGCGCTGCAACAGCCACAGGGATAATCAAAGGATTAAGAAAGAAAATCATTCATACATTCAGTGTACCACATTTTTTCCTCTCCCACAACGGCAGCCAATTTTGTAGTAAACAGCTGCGAGAATTTTTGCAGGAAATGAACATGCAACAAAAATTCACCGCCCCGTACACTCCGACGGAGAACCCGACCGAGCGAGTCAACAAAGTCATCGAAACAATGATGACACAATATGTAAATGACAACCACCGACACTGGGATCAATTCCTCCCTGAATTGTGTTTTGCCATCAACACTAGCACGCACACATCAACCGGTTTACTCCAGCTCTTCTTAATTTTGGTCGTGAACTTAGACGACCACACACAGATGGAACCATACACCAGACCCCCGCCTCTCCTGTCGAACCAGTCAACATGCGTAACGAAAGATTAAGAGAAATGTATAAGCTAGTCGCAGACAACTTAAAGAGAGCAGCAGACACACAAGGCAAATACTACAACTTGCGCCGCCGAGCCTGGCGGCCGAACATAGGTGATCAAGTTTATAAACGAAATCGTGTGCTCTCTTCGGGAGTGAAACATTTCACAGAGAAACTAGTACCACGATATGAGGGACACTATGAGGTGGTGAGGTTTGTGTCACCAGTAATCGTCTGTCTTCGCTCGCAAAATAAAAACACAAGCACACACGAACCCTTAATAAGGGCCCATTTGAAAGATTTGAAGATATAATAAAAGGAGAGTGATTGCGAAAATAAAATCACTTCAAGTGCAACCATGGCAGAGAGCACATCAAGCCGACAGTCACACAAAGTGAGTAAAAAGCCCACCAAAAAGACAATAGACGAACCACTCGACGGACCTTGGATAAGACGACTAACGCGACCAAACGCTGTTATCAACCGCATGCAAGGAGGTCTAGGAGCAACTGCGGGACAAGAAGGAAGGCCGAATATAGTCGTGCAGAGTGTGGAACGGCTATCGGATCATCCAACACTGGTGGCTGATCTCCGAGGCCGAATCGATGTCCACAAGGTGGAGAAACTTCCAGAGCGTCCATCCCAAGCTTTGCAGCAACAGAAAGTCCAGGACAGATTAGCCGCAGCAGAAAGCAAGTGGAAGACGAGGCAAATGATGAGGGACAAACCGGCTGAGGACGCAATGAAAGAAGACTTCGTACCGATTCCTCGCCCCACAATTGACCTTCAATCATTGTCGTGCCAAGACAAACGAACAAGTACAACAAAATTGATACCAGGGAGCAAGGTGTCGCCGTCAAAGACATTGGTAGCAGCAAGCTCACCAAGCATCACTACAGCCAGGCCGCCAATACCAGAAGACCCCTCTGCAGGGATAGATATAAGGAATCATCCCCATTTCCGGCCTTATTATCGCCGTCAAAGCTTTTTATAGAACGCGCCTTAGAAAGCATCCATATCTGGATACACAAACCAGGCACCGCAACTTTGACTTTTAGAGGTCAAACCAAAACTTTGCATTTTCCAGTCCAGATGAAGGCAAGGAAGAACAAGTAAAGGTTGTTGAGGAGCTAAGAAAGAATTATTTCCGTTTTGTTAATTTTTAATGATATTTATTTTGTTATTTTTATGAAGTATCTTAATTTTTTTTTTTTAATTATACTAAGTGAGTTTGTACTTTTGTTACTTTATTAATAATCTTTATACGTAGTCGTGCCATAAATACTGTTACAACTATTTGAACCTGTAGTATTTGATATTCAGCTTCAAACAATGAAGGGCATTCAAGGTTCTTGCTAACTACTGTTAGATAGATTTAAAATAAAGCACAGTTTAAGTTCTACTTTCAAAGCAAAAACATGGAGTCAACAGTGAAAGAAAAGAGAATTGCAGTTGTTGTGCTGCATAAGGCAGGAAAATCAAATTCTTTTATTTGCAAGTCTCTAAAAGATCTCGGGATCAATCGAATGTTTGTGTGGCGTACAGTTAAACGGAATATGGAAACCTTAAGCGTGAAAGAGAAGCCTCGGCCCGGTCGTTCACGAAGTGTGAGGACTAAAAACGGCATTCGAGCAGTGGCAGCTCAAATCCGCCGAAATCACTTACGTAAGCAGAAAATCATGTCGCGAGAGATGGGTATTTCTAAAAGAAGTATGTCGCGGGTAGTTAAAGATGATCTTAGGATGGGTGATTACCGGAGAGTGACTCGTCAGAGGTTGAACAAAGCCCTGAAGAAAATAAGACTCGAAAGAGCAAAAGCATTGCTCAGACGTTACGCTGATGGGAGCCACCGACAAGTCTTGTTTTCAGATAAGAAAATTTTGACCGTCGAAGAAAAATTCAACCGCATGATAAGGTTTATGCTCGCAGTTCTCAGGAAGCAAAGGAAAAAATTGGCAGAGTCGAAAGGGGTCATCATCCTTGTTCGGTCATGGTTTGGTGGGTAGTAAGCTACGAAGCTACGACCACCAAGTTGCATTTTTGTGAACAAGGCGTAAAAATAAAAGCCAAAAACTACCAGGAAGACGTTTTAGGGAAAGTGGTAAGACCACTCAACAATACCATTTTCAATAGAAGTCATTGGGTGTTCCAGCAGGACTCAGCTCCAGCCCACAAAGCAAAAACGACACAGCTATGGCTGGAAAAGAACATTCCTGAGTTCATAAGGGCATAAGATTGGCCCTCAAGCAGTCCCGATCTCAATCCACTGGATTATTCTTCTTGGACAGAGTTGGAGCTAATGGCTGGCCACAGAGGACATTATAATTTGAAAAGTCTAAAAGCAAGTCTTGTCCGAGCAGTGGCGAATTTTCCTGTGGAAAAGGTGCGTGCTGCCATAGATGATTGGCCGAAGCGACTCAAGGCCTGTATAAAGGCTAAGGGCGTCCATTGTGAGTAGAAAGTGAAGAATATTATTTATAATACTATATCACATTTAATAAAATATATAACTTTTTCGAAATTCGTTTTCTTTATATTAAGAAAAAACTGTGTAACAGTATTTACGGCACGACTACGTATTACAAGAATTGTTGAAAGAAAAATATATATAAACCGAATTATTGCAAAAATTAAAAAAAAAAAAAAAAATTTAATGGAAAAAAAAAACCTGAAACTGAATTTTCTTAGAACGAGGAAGTCCTCGTCCACCGAAGGAGAAGGAGAGTGTGACAAAGTCACCTTTTTCTTTTCCCTCCACCGCTATCATTCAATATGAACATAGTCGTTCATAAAATTAAAAACCTTTTGCTTTTCCCACCGTATTATAAACACAGTCGTTCATAGCGACAGTGACGAAGGCATTCCCCAACCCGCACCCCTGTAGTGGCTACCACACTACAGCTTAATATAGTCTTTGAGGTCACATGACTATGTATCCGCAAACCAGTAGCGTTTTACATGTGAATTTGTATTTTGTGTTTATAATTCACACTCAGTCATTGTGGATATATTCCATAAAGGAAAGTGATTTAGCACATTGAAATTCGAGGAAAATCTCGATGGTGATAAATAGGAATACTATATAAAACCAAAGACTTTTCTCCACTACCGGAAAACCAGGGGTACGCAGTGTACCGAGAGATTCCTTAAATTTTGAAGCTGCGCTTTCACGAGTTCAGCAGAATATTCCTCCTGTCCGATATCCTTACCGTTCCTACCTTCCTGAATTCCTACCGATTAAATACCTTTCTTGTAGTCAAGATCTATCTCGCATTCAGCCGTACATTCCTACGTGTAATAGCCAGGCATTGGTTCCGTGTAATAGCCCGGCATTGGTTCCATGTAATAGCCGGACATTGATTCCGTGTAATAGCCGGGCATTGGTTCCGTGTAATAGCCGGACATTGGTTCCGTGTAAATAGCCGGACATTGGTTCCGTGTAAATAGCCGGGCATTGCTTCCGTGTAATATCCGGGCATTGGTTCCGTGTAATAGCCGGACATTGGTTCCTTTGTAATAGCCGGGCATTGGTTCCATATAAATAGCCGGGCATTGGTTCCGTGTAATAGCCGGACATTGGTTCCGTGTAATAGCCGGGCATTGGTTCCGTGTAAATAGCCGGACATTGGTTCCGTGTAATAGCCGGACATTGGTTCCGTGTAAAAGCCGGACATTGGCTCCGTGTAATAGTTATAAGTTAGATTTAAGCTTACACAATTCTTGTCTTCATTTATATTATGATTTGGGTTATATAAAGTATATTTGCTATACTGAACCTATGTATATTATTTGGATTATATAACGTTAATTTGCTACATTGAATCTATGTACATTATTTGAATTATAAAACTTATAATTGCAATAAAATAATGAACCTCTGTTTGTAACTTAAACCTATTGAATTAAAGGTAATAAGTAAAGTGTTGTTTTCCTTAACCGGAGTTTTACGTCTTTTCTTCGGCTGACCCTGGAACTGCTGAAGCTACCTCAGCTATAGACAAAAAAGGACTACTCTTATAGTATAAAAAATGATGGTGATGGTAAATTACAAATACCTAATCAAGTTGTATTGTATGATCAAAGATATAAAATGGCAAATTGTAAACTAGAGTTGAATGATATACAGGGTGATTCACTAGCGTTGTGCCAAAAAGCTAGAGCGTGTAGGTTGAGTTGAGACAAGAAAAAAGTCGTATGGGAGGAGGGGGTCTATTACCCCCGTTTATCCGGGAGGGGCAATTTTCTGAAAAATTGACTTATTTTGTAAAAAAAAAAATATTAAAAATTAACGGCTTCATTTACAACACCGTGTTATACCTTTTTGAAAAGTCAAAGACTTCTTCTTTCATTTCGTTTCTAAATAAAATTGTTTTAACGAATAGTTTAAAAAATATAAATTTTCAAACTCAAAATTTTGAAAAAAAAAATTTGAAAAAATAATTTTACAACTAATTTTTTTCAAAGTTTTACGTAATTAAGTATAATTTTTGTGCTCAGAATTCAATGGTTCCATTAATCTGTAATCCAACACTGAAAACCGTATGGCTCTATGACTTTCTGTTGCCAAGGTATTCAAAAATAACCGAACCTACTTCTTCACAAAAACACGAAAAAATTGACTAAATGATCACTGAATCCCGTAAGGCTAGATTTTCTTGTTTTTGTGAAGAAGTAGGTTCGGTTATTTTTGAATACCTTGGCAACAAAAAGTCGTAGAGCCATACGGTTTTCAATGCTGGATTACAGATTAATAGAAGCATTGAATTCTGAGAACAAAAATTATACTTAAAAACGTAAAATTTTGAAAAAATTAGTTTTTAAATTATTTTTTCAAAATTTTGAGTTTGAAAATTTATATTTCTTAAACTATTCGTCAAAACAATTTAATTTAAAATTAAAATGAAAGAAGAAGTTTTTGGCTTTTCAAAAAGGTATAACACGGTGTTGGAAACGAAGCCTTTGATTTTTAATATTTTTTTTTTACAAAATAAGTCAATTTTTCAGAAAATTGCCCCTCCTGGCTAAACGGGGGGGAATAGACCCCCCCTCCTATACGATTTTTTTTTGTCTCAACTTAACCTACACGCTCTAGCTTTTTGGCACCACGCTCGTGAATCACCTGTATATTGTAAAGTAAATAATGAAACAAATTGTCTTACAGATTTGTTAAATAATAAAAAAGCTAACTGCCATAAAATCAAAGAAAATAACCCAATTGTAAAGGTAATTAAAGATAGAATTATTTTTGTAAGTGGAGAAACTACAATAAATAATAAGGTTTACAAGGGTACCAATCCTGTTCAATTTTAAAATAACGTAACAATAAATTTTAAACAGTATGAAAATAAATAAAAAAAAACAAAATTATTAACTATCTTAAAATGAATGTACCATTAGAGATTACAATTTTAAAATATTTAGAGTCTACTGACGAAAAATTAAAATTTTCAAATATTGATATGGTGAAACCATATATTGCAGATATAAAAGAACACCCTGTATTGTGGGGCTTAACTTTAAATGTTGCAGTGATACTAAGCATTTGTATAATTCTTAAAATAAGATTGTAAAAATAAGACAATAAGAAAAATGTAAAAAGATTTTGAGATGGCAACATTAAAATGTTTAGAAGAAACAAGGAAATATATTAATGAGCGATCGGGACGATCGAAATTTAGTAAAATTTTTGCATCCTCCAACAAAAAAGCTGTACACATTAAGAAGCAGAAGGCAGAAAGCAGGAAGCAGAGTCGTATGGGATTTTTTTTAAAGTAAAAAATAATTTCAAGAATTTTATATCTACAATTTTGGAAAAAACCCATATGTAAATTGACCAAATTGTATTGTTAAAAGAATATTAATTTTTTTTTACTATTATTACATTTATACTCTAAAATATATATATATTATATATATATTAATAATAGCAATGACGGTTGAGCAAGTTCATGCATTAATTGCGACCGCGGTAGGTGAGTGCACAGGAGACTTTAGTAAAAAAAAAAAAAATAAAATGCACGACTCGGTCGCACGAACTTGCTCTTATGAATTGATTAGTGGCTGCATTATATGGATATTAAAAAAAAAATTAAAATAATTTCGAAAATTCTTTTATTTTTTAAATTAGTTTAAGAGTTTTCTCGGAAAAACTAAGTATGCAATAAAATTTCAAAGCTATATGTCAATCTAGGAAAAACAAATATTGAAAATCGTTCAACCAGTTTTCTTAAAAAAGGTTATTTTTGAAAAACTTTTCCAAAAAATATTTTGAAATTTATTTGAGTATGTATGTAAATATTTGGCAATACGTAGTTTACATCTGAAAAAATAATGTTAAAAAAAATCAATATACCCGTTTCCAACATATTTCGAAAACCAAAAATTTTTAAAATTTTGAAATGCCATATTAATAAAATTATGAATCACTGTCTGTCCCTAAAATTTTATTGAAATCGGATGTACGGTCTACGAGAAAATTTTATTTGAAAATACTGGTTCTATAAGAGGTACCGTTATAATAAGACAAATTTTGAAAAATAGTCTTAAAAAAATAGCATTCTGAAAGTTTTATCAAAATCCTTAGAGCCGTTTTTGAGCAAATGATGTATTGACATCACATGGGACAACATTACATGTTGACACAATATTAGGTAGGTTAGATCTTACTTATAATGACAAGCGACCAGTTCACATGCTACAGACAGAATTGGCAAATGCGAATCAGGGAAAACAAACGCTACAAGAATTTTATGATCAGGTCAATAAACTTTTGACTTTAATAACAAACAAAACGATAATGAGCTATGGAGTTAGAACCGCCGAAACTTATATTTAAATTCAGGTAGCTAGAGAAAATGCTCTAAGAGTATTTGTAATAGGACTGAACCAACCAGTCAGTAATTTGGTTTTCTCCTTAAATCCGGGAGATTTACCTAACGCTTTGGTGAGAGGTCAGGAGATTGAGGTTAATCAATATTATGTTAATCCACATAAAACGTATAGTCACGAACTTTATACTGCCGTGTTAATTTGAAAAGCCGTATCTAAATTTTTGGCATTTTGAGATAAATGCGTTTTTATGTTTTTACCTTTACTTTTTGGGCTTCGGTCAATGTCTTCAATATTTAAGAGATATTTTAAGTAAATTAACTATTAATTTTTTTAACAGAATCGCCATTATTTAAAATGCATATTAAACTGAGTTTTAATAGATACGTCATTTTGTCTTAAGGTTTTAGTGTAGTTACGTTGTTTCCTTTTAAGGAAATTTAGCAATGAAAATAATTTTATGAATCATTTTTCTGAAAAAATGTATTTACAGTAATGGCTAAATGGCTTATTTATTTATTTATTTATTTCGCTTAGTACAAGCACATAATTTATCTTAAGACTAAATAACAATAAAATCTTAGAGCTAAGGTGAAGAAAAAGATAAGGATTAAAAGGAGAGAAGGAAAATTAAGATTGGAGAGCTAGTTTGAGAGAGGATTTAGATAGGTTTGAGTCAAAAATGTTGGAATTATTTACTTTTCGAATTATTCTAGTAATTGGTTCATTTTGGCCATATTCGGTACGATGGAAAGGGACAAAGAAGAGGGGAATGGCCCTCAAATGATGATTCCGAGGGTTCGGTTTAAATTTATTGGGAAGACATTCGCTATCAATGACTCCATTCAAAAGCTGGTGTGCAAAGAGTATATCGGCATTATCGCGACGTCTACTTAGAGTTTGCAAATTTATTAATTTTAGACGGCTTTCGTAAGGAGGAAGATTATATGGGTGGTTCCAACAAAGACTACGCAAGGAAAAGCGAATGAATCTGCGTTGAAGAGCTTCTATACGTTTATTGTGAATATGGTGGTACGGAGACCATACTACAGAGGCATACTCAAGAAGAGGTCTGACAAATGTGACATACAGAGACTTGGTAACATAGGGATTAGAGAATTCTTTCGACCAGCGTTTTACGAAACCTAGAGTAGAGTTAGGTCTATTAATAATATTATCATAGTGAGCTCGAAAATTGAGTTGGGAATCACATATCACACCTAAGTCACGAATGGAAGTGACAATCGCAACTGGTTCATTGTCAATAAAATATTGACGTTGTGGTAAAGGAGGGCGTTTTCGGGAGTATGTAATGGCTTTGGCTTGGCATTTGTTTACATTCAGTTCGAGAAGGTTGTGTCGGCACCAAGTAAAAAAATTGTTTAGATCAGTTTGAAGTAATCGAAAATCGTCCATTGATTTAATATTTTTAGAAATTCAACAAGCATCATGTTCTAATATGTATATGAGAATAAGAATAAAACAACTTGTGTATGAAAAGAAATTTTTGAATTTTGGGCGTGGCTTATGCCCACTTTTCATGAAAGAACGAACAACGTAATTTTAAAAATGTAAGGTACCTACTTCGAATATTCAATTTTAACCTTTTTTTCGTTCGTTATTTGAAAAATACATCTCTACATTCGTTTGTGTAAATTTTTTCAATACGCCCATTTAAGGGCGTAATTTTTATAAAACCCCTATGTCCAGGTAAGATCGTTTACAAAACTACTCTATTCAGCTGTAGTTTTACAGATACGTCTAAAAATTGACTAATAATCTAAGCTCAGTTATTGCTTTAATTTTATTTACAAATTTTTAGGACACGCCCACTTTTAATTGGCGTTTCCGTCAAAGGTCGTATTATGCATTCATTTTGTTGATGTTATTAAACGATCGGTCGCATTTTTGAAGTAAGAAGATAAACACTTCGGTTTGTATTACTTGGTTACGTAGCAGAGTGTGGTTCAAGTATAAATTGTTAAATACACCAATAATCGTTATTTCCATTAAAAATCTAATTTTTGAAAATTTAAGTTTTGTCTTGTTTTTTTTTAAGTCGAACTGCAAGCTTTAAATTGAATGTCACTGAGCTCATAGTAATATTGCCCTGGCAAACAAAAAAGTCTTAACTTTGGGCGTGACACACGCCTTTTTTTATTGCGATAACGGTTATTGAACATCGGCCACGCAAAATTAATTTTATTGAATTTTTCTTGTCAGCGGGAGTCGAACACATACACATAAATAAAAAGGAATATTGTACCCAACCGTTCGAAACGTACTAATGTAGCTCTCGCTTATGTTTTTGGTATTTAAACTTCTAATAGTTTTTATCAGGAAAAAAAAAATTTAAAAAAAAAACAATTGAACCGGTTTTGAGCTAGCCACAAGTTTTGCATTTAAAAAAAAAATTAAAAAGATTTTTTTTATTCACTTAAGAATTAATTTTATTTTGTTTATAAAAGGACTTCCACATTAAAAATTTCGTCGAAATCCGTCAAGTGACTTACGAAAAAAAGATCGTGTTCGCATGTGATTTGACTTCGGCCTATTTAGTTGTTACTAAGAGAAAATGACGTAACTACATTTTTTGTCTATTCATATAACTATTATTTGCCATATCAACAAAAGAGTATGGTAGTTACGGATTTTTTTTCTTAAAAAGTGTAGATACGTCAATGTTTCTTAATAACGCCATAGCATTTTGTACATACGTTATATTTCATAAGCGTTTTGAACCAGGAAGGAAGTCAGATACGGATTTTATCTTAAAAAATAAAATAATAATCATCCCAAATATTTCAAAAAAGGTCCTAACTCATAAACGCCAAAAATGTAGATACGGCTTTTCAACTTAACACGGCAGTATAGGGGTTACCTCAGACCCAGGCACAACGCTCAAATTTGAATTATCAACCGAGGCAAAGTTTCTTTCCACCGAATAATTATACCACAACAAAGAATGGATTTAGCTAGCGGAAATTACCGTCCTAAGCCACAATATAACAATAACAATGTAAACTTAAATCAAAACCGATACATGAGTAGCAATCAATATCGAGACCAACGTTTCAATAATGAGGTAAGGAGTAATAGTAACCCGTTTAAACGGGATAGACCACTTAGTGATCAAGTGCAAGCCAAGACCCCAAGGTCAAATAACCTAAACGAGGGAGATCATTTTTTAGAATAAGGAACGACTTGCCCTTTATTAACCCTAGTTTACGACACACAAAATACGTGAATAAAAAAACTTGGGGTTCGCGCGAACCCCACAGTTTTTAATCATTTCTAATTGTTTATTATTTAGTAGGCGATGCATTTTTCTTCTTCATTGAGTTGACATTTGAGGTGTGTTGCAACTAAAAAACGTGTTTGGTTTTCCCAAAATTTAGTAAATATTATTTTGCACAAATTTAAATTTGTGCAAAATATAGTTTGAAGTAAGTTGTAATATTAAAACTTCAAGTTTTATTATTTTTATTTACATTGTTTTATTTTGTCAGTGTCTTATTTAGATAGATTATAGAGACAATACAATAGAGGCAAAGAAGATGAAAGGACAACGGCGTTGAGGGCAATGCTAGACATAAAATCTGATGAAGAGGGCGAGATTGATAATGATCCAGACTATGTGCAAAAGGACGCATTTGACGACTGACAGTATTTTATGTTATGATGTTTTGTATTTAGTTAGGTAGGTACATAATATGGTTTTACTTCTTAGCGGATTATGATGACTTTGACGAAGCTGCGGCAGAGACATTAGGACCATTAGAAAATTTGCCTGAACGAGATGAATTTGGAAGTGAGCATGATCAGGAACCTTCGACGTCGGCGTCAAATGAAGAGTTTTTTCTTGCCATCTGTGGTCGAAAATGGATGAAAGAGTCGGATGCAGAGGTTTTGTCTCGTATCCAAGGTAGTAATGCCTTCAGACCTGGTGGAACTATTGGCCCTGTGGCAAAATGCGTCTCTTCTCGTTATTTTCAATCGCATTTTTTGTATACCATTTTCAGCATTGGGGTTCGCACGATCCCCAAGTTTGGTTTGTGACTTTTTTTCAGAAAAAAATTCCAGAAAATTTTCTGAAACCGCTGTGAGGGAAAAAAGACAAGAAACGTAAAGAAAAATGAATTTCGTTAACTGAGTTTTTGTCCCAGCTCGAAAATGTGATTTGAAAAAAGATATAAACACTTAAACATGTGCTGGGGTTCGCGCGAACCCCAATTTCTAAACTAGGGTTAAGTTAGGAGCGTGCATGGCACAAGCTTGATAAATAATTATCAAGAAATTAGTATGTTAGGAATTAAGGACAAATTTTACGAATTAAAAGAATGCGTGGATATGATTTAATAATAGGCATGAGAACGCTTAGAAAAATAAAAGGAAAAATTAATATAGTCGACAGTACTCTAGAACACGAGAAAGGCATAGCACCTTTATTATTCCACGAAGAATTAGTGAACAGTTTAACTATCTGCATGAGTACAGAAGAAACGTTGATAGAACGATTAAAAGAAATTTTAAGAAAATTTTAAGGTATTTTTACAGATAAACCGAGTTATCTGCCTTATAATACTAATATTGTAGCAACCAAAGACACATACAGATGATGATCCAATATGGACAAAATCATACCCATAACCTCAAGCAGTTAGCGGATTCGTTAACAATGAAATATAAGAATTGTTAGAAAATAATATAATAGCACCAAGTAGGTCACCTTATAATTCACCAGTGAGGGTTATAGATAAGAAAGGTCTCAATGAGGATGGATCAAAGAGAAATAGATTTGTCATATTGACGGAGAGCTGGCTACATATAAAAAGTGATTATCAGATACACGATTAATTCCTTTTGTAAAATGATTGTGCGGGATAGGTGAGCATAAATGTTCGAGTCTGGCAGCGCTGTCGGGGGGCGTTTGGCGGGGGTGGGGGTTCAAAGTTGGCATTTTTTAGTGACAAATTTATTATAAGATACACGGATAAAAATTACGAAAATCGCTTCTACTAACCCTAAAGAAAAGTGAAAAATAGTTGGCAGACAATTTGCGGGGGGCTAAGGGGCTGGTAGACGGCTTAAAAGTATCGTAAAATTATGGAAAAATATATTTACCCAAAATGTGAAATGGCAGACAAAATAGTGGGGGCTATCACAGTGGCAGACAGCTTTAAAAATAGTACGTTCAAACCTGCGCGACCGAATAATCTCATTTTTCTCGCTTATGGCTCATTCGATTTTTAAGAAATTTTAGACATAAAAGCTTCTAAATAGTTCTGATAATACGAAATATTTTTTTTTCAAAAAAATAGTTTTTGGAATTTTGAAAACAAATAATTTTTTTTTCTTTGAAAATTCAATATCTCAAAAACGGGTCGGTGAATTTGACTGAAAATTTTAATAAAGACAGACAAAAATATGTTTTATCGGTAATTTTTTTTTTTTGAATTTGGAATTGCATATAGATATCAAAAATATTTTTTTTTATTTTAAGCTAACAATTTCAAAGTTTTTTGTAAAAACACCCGGGGAAATTAAACGACAACTATATATATATTTTTGACATGTTAATAAATAAGCTTTAACATTATTTTCAAAAAATTTAGGCACTACTCAGCTTCGGTATCATATTGTTGATCATCGCTGCTGCCGTCACAAACCAAGCCTCCTGCCTCTGAGTCGATATCAGCATCATCGTCTAAAACAAAAACAAACAGTTGAATTTCATATTTTATATTACAAAAAACTAAACTGTATAATATAACTTAAAAAAATTTACCTTCAATTTCCTCTTCATCAATGACGTCTTTAGCTGTGCTTGGCAACTGCGGCCCATCAAAATACTTGAATAAATACTTCCCATCGACTACTAACCAGCCGCAATCATCTGGTTTGGAAGAAGTTAATCCTTTTTTCCACAAAGCAGCAATATATTTTGTCCTCAACAAATGTTGCGTGAGTTCTCTTTGGCAAGGTGGTAAGGACGAAGCATCAAAATTGTTTAGTTTTTTCCTTTGGAATGGTTCATTTAAGTTATGAACTTTGTATGTTTCCAAAAACAGTGCAAATCGAGCACCGTTTACAGAATCTTAAGATTTTAAACCAAACATACTACACATAAATTTCTCAAGTACGGGAAAAACTATATCTGAATTGTAATCTTCATTGCTGAACTCAGCAAATGCCTTTTGAAAATGCTCACTGTTTTTTTAATATTTGTAAAGGCCGGGTCTTTCCTTTGCGAAAAAAAGCAGGGTTAAAATCGCAACCAGTTAAAGCATAAAATGCTGCTAGTGATTTGCAAAATAAATCACCAACTTTTCCATATAATGCAGAGACGTCGATAATACGTTGCTTGTTCCAAACTCCTGCTTGGATCCAAATTTTGTTACCACTTTGAACGTTTATCATGTTAACCAACAAAATAATCAAAATATCAGTGTCCGAGCACTTTATTGTTATATTTGCTTGTGGTTCAATATTGCATGCATGGTATACAATTTTTGTATCAGCTTCTTCAAGTGAATATTTTTTATCGTTGATTGCAAATGCAACATAATCATTATAACAACTTTGTACTCGTAGCATTTATCAAACTTCAGTAAAACTTTTTTATTAATCAAATATGACACTGAATCCTTTTGTTGCCAATTTATGATTAAAAAATTAACCAGGGCTTCCTTGAAACAACTGTTTCTTAACTCTTTTGTGAAATCGGTTGGTCGTGTTTGCTTGGGACCCGGAAGTACAAACGATTAGCACAAGAGCCGCCTCGATTTAATCTTTAGTAGTCTTTTATAGAAGGTGACCAATACCCTATCAAAATTAGATGTATTTCATTTGCTCTGTTGTTAGTCGCCATCTGAAGAATTTTTTTTTGAAGATTTTATATACAAAGATATGTACCTAATTTACTACAATAACATCAAAACCGATCCAAGGAAGGTTCAAGCAATTAAGGAATATCCTGAACCGAGAACATTGCGACAGCTGAGAACATTTTTAGGACTGAGTGGTTATTATCGTAAATTTATGGGAAATTACGCTATGATAAATAAACCCTTGACTAAATATTTAAGGCAACAAGACGGTAATGCTAAGAGCAAATTAGTGCCGATAGAACTAGATGAAGAGGGAAAAAGAGCTTACAAAATAAAAAAAAAAACTAATTAGAAGAGAGTATTATTTTAAATTAACCAGACTTTAAAGAGGGGTTCGAACTGACAACCGATGCAAGTAACTCAGCCATAGGCGCAGTACTTAGCCAGAACAGTAAACCAATAATTTTTATTAGTTGAACATTGAGTAAAACAGAAGAGAATTACGCTACAAATGAGAAAGAATTGTTGGCTTTGTATGGAGCTTCAAAAATTTGAGGAATTACCTCTATGGTACAAGTGGCATCCATATATATACGGACCACCAACCATTGACATTCGCTATGTCAGACAAATATCCAAAAGCTAAAATGAAGCGTTGGAGAGCGTTTATTGAAGAATATGCTCCGGCTATCACATATAAGCCTGGTAAAGAAAACGTAGTAGCAGATGCTCTTACTAGACATGAATTGAACATGATGAACTCGGATATTGCAACAGTACATAGTACTCAAGGTAGTCCAGTTCAGGAAATTTAGAGATTCGGAGGAATCATAAATAGATTCAAGAATCAACTAATAATAAAAGAAGGAAACAGTAACAATATAATAAGTAAGCAAGTACATAATGGATACTGGCAACACATTATTATACAGGGTGATTCACGAGCGTTGTGCCAAAAAGCTAGAGCGTGTAGGTTGAGTTGCGACAAGAAAAAAAATCGTATGGGAGGGGGGGGGGTCTATTCCCCCCGTTTAGCCGGGAGGGGCAATCTTCTGAAAAATTGACTTATTTTGTAAAAAAAAAATATTAAAAATCAACGACTTTGTTTACAACACCGTGTTATACTTCTTCCTTCATCTTATTTTTAAATTAAATTCTTTTGACAAATAGTTTAAGAAATATAAATTTTCAAACTCAAAATTTTGAAAAAAAATTTGAAAAAATAATTTTAAAACTAATTTTTTTCAAAATTGTACGTTATTAAGTATAATTTTTGTTCTCAGAATTCAATGCTCCAATTAATCTTTAATCCAACACTGTATGGTTCAACGACTTTTTGTTGCCAAGGTATTCAAAAATAACCGAACCTACTTCTTCACAAAAAGAAGAAAATCTAGCCTTACGGGATGGCACAAGTGATCATTTAGCCAATTTTTTCGTGTTTTTGTGAAGAAGTAGGTTCGGTTATTTTTGATTACCTTGGCAACAAAAAGTCGTAGAGCCATACGGTTTTCAGTGTTGGATTAAAGATTAATGGGAGCATTGAATTCTGAGAACAAAAATTATACTTAATTACGTAAGATTTTGAAACAAATTAATTTTCAAATTATTTTTTCAAATTTTTTTTTCAAAATTTTGAGTTTGAAAATTTATATTTCTTAAACTATTTTTAAAAGAATTTAATTAAAAAACGAAATGAAGGAAGAAGTTTTTGGCTTTCCAAAAAATTATAACACGGTGTTATAAACGAAGCCGTTGATTTTTAATATTTTTTTTACCAAATAAGTCAATTTTTCAGAAAATTTCCCCTCCCGGCTAAACGGGGGGGGAATAGACCCCCCCTCCCATACGATTTTTTTCTTGTCTCAACTCAACTTACACACTCTAGCTTTTTGGCACAACGCTCATGAATCACCCTGTATAGAAAGATGATGGTATTCTTAGTATACTTAAAGAGGTTATTAAGAATGGCCTAAATGCAATTCATTCGACAGAGGAAGTTCTGTTCAAAATATAGAGGAAATTAATAAGGGAGAACCCAACAACACAGTTCGCGTATGTAGCTAATTTAGTAGAAGATATTTCTTAAAGGGATGAACAAATCTCTATAATAAATAAAGTGCACGACTGGGTCGTACGGACTTGCTCTAATGTGTGAAAATGGTCTTGGGTACTTGAGATTTTGGGAAAAAAGCGTTGAAAAAATCATATGAAATTTTATAAATCACTTAAAAATCAATACCTAAAACGTTTTTTGGAGAAAATGAAGTAAGCCATCAGGTTTCTTTTACGTTTTTGAATTCTTATGAAAAAAATTTTCAAAATCGTTCGACCAGTTTTTTCAAAAAACAGTTTTTTTTTGAAAAACTTTTCGAAAATATATTCCAAATTTTGTTTGAGTATGCCAACTTCTAGCACTTTGTAGTTTTTATCAGAAAAATAAAATTTAAAAAATGTAGATTAAACCGTTTTTGGAAAAAAACAAAAATTTAAAAGAAATTTTGAAACTTTTTTAAAAAAATCAAAAACACTTTTTTTGAAAAATTTAAGAATTTAAATTATTTCTTTTATAAAAGGGCTTCTACACTAAAAATTTCATCGAAATCCGTCAAGTGGCTTACGAGAAAATCGGATTTCAAAAAACCGGTCCTATGGGAGGTACCGTTATAAGACTTTTCTTGAAAAATCTATTTCAACCAAAATATAAAGTTTGCACAGAAAACATAATTCAGAAAGTTTATCAAAATCGTAGGAGCCGTTTTTGAGAAAAATTAATTTTTCACAAAAAATCGTATGGCAGGTACCGTTAGTTTTGGAGCTAGAATGCTAATTCCAAAAACCCCTCTGTAGGACGTCATAACAATACTATGTACCTAGTTTGAAGCAAATCGGTCCAGCCGTTTAGGCTCCAGGTGCCGATACAGACGGACGGACAGACAGACAGACAGACAGACAGAATTGTCGGACCCACTTTTTTCGACTTCTCTATCATCGTAATCTTATGTTTGATTGTCAAAACAAAATTTTTTTTTTACGAATGCATAACTTGCCTTATAGTATACCTATATTCGCAAGTAAAAAAGGAGCATGAAAAAGCCCATCGTGACTCAAGAGAAAATTTCAAACAGATATCCAGTAAATATTACTTTCCCGACTGTTTTAAGCAATATTATAAACGCTTACAAAAGAATGTTCAGTTTGCAAAGAAAACAAATATGATAGGCACCCAACAAAAAATAAGATTGGAGAGGCTCCAATTCCGAAACGGGGGGGGGGGCGTATTCACGCTGACATTTATTATGTTGATAATGATCAATTTTTAACTATGGTAAATTCGTGTTCAAATATCTCTTAGTAAGGCATGTTGAAAGCAAAATCGATGCTAAGGAAAAGTTTAATGAGTCAAAACCAATTTTTGTGATAGTACAGGTATTAGTGACTGATAATGAAAAAACATTTCGTACACCATCAACGCAGTTAGAGTTACAACGACTAGGTATTACACATGAAAAAGTAGCTCTTTACCATAGTACGACAAAATAAGCATTAAGGCAAAAATACAAGAGCTTATAGAATCCAATAATAAACAATACCAAACGAACTCACAGATATTTAAATCAATAGAGAATCTTTATAGTAAAGATAACAGTATTGACAGAGCAGACGATTTAATTTTAAAATTTATAATTGAAGACATAAGAGCAATTATTATAAACACCATTAACCTAAGTAAAAATGGAATTTTAAATACAATAATTTTAAATATGGATGATCTAGACAGAATTATGCGAACCAAAAAATTGCCAATATCAATAACAGATGCTTTAGATGCGTCAGACTTTAAAATTATACAAAATAAAGAAATAATAATGATATACAGGGTGATTCACCAGCGTTGTGCCAAAAAGCTAGAGCGTGTAGGTTAAGTTGAGACAAGAAAAAAATCGTATGGGAGGGGGGTCTATTCCCCTCCGTTTAGGCGGGAGGGGCAATTTTCTGAAAAATTGACTTATTTTGTAAAAAAAAATATTTAAAATCAACCGGTTCGTTTACAACACCGTGTTATACCTTTTTGGAAAGCCAAAAACTTCTCCTTTTATTTTGTTTTTAAATTAAATTGTTTTAATGAATAGTTTAAAAAATATAAATTTTCAAACTCAAAATTTTGAAAAAAAAATTTGAAAAAATAATTTTAAAACTAATTTTTTTCAAAATTTTACGTAATTAAGTATAATTTTTGTTCCCAGGATTCAACGCTTCCATTAATCTTTAATCCAACACTGAAAACCGTATGGCTCTACGACTTTTTCTTTCTAAGGTATTCAAAAATAACCGAACCTACTTCTTCACAAAAAGAAGAAAATCTAGCCTTACGGGATGGCACAAGTGATCATTTAGCCAATTTTTTCGTGTTTTTGTGAAGAAGTAGGTTCGGTTATTTTTGATTACCTTGGCAACAAAAAGTCGTAGAGCCATACGGTTTTCAGTGTTGGATTAAAGATTAATGGGAGCATTGAATTCTGAGAACAAATATTATACTTAATTACGTAAGATTTTGAAAAAAATTAATTTTCAAATTATTTTTTCAAATTTTTTTTCAAAATTTTGAGTTTGAAAATTTATATTTCTTAAACTATTTTTAAAAGAATTTAATTAAAAAACAAAACGAAGGAAGCAGTTTTTGGCTTTCCAAAAAAATATAACACGGTGTTATAAACGAAGCCGTTGATTTTTAATATTTTTTTTACAAAATAAGTCAATTTTTCAGAAAATTTCCCCTCCCGGCTAAACGGGGGGGAATAGACCCCCCCTCCCATACGATTTTTTTCTTGTCTCAACTCAACCTACACACTCTAGCTTTTTGGCACAACGCTCGTGAATCACCCTGTATAGAAAGATGATGGTATTCTTAGTATACTTAAAGAGGTTATTAAGAATGGCCTAAATGCAATTCATTCGACAGAGGAAGCTCTGTTCAAAATATAGAGGAAATTAATAAGGGAGAACCCAACAACACAGTTCGCGTATGTAGCTAATTTAGTAGAAGATATTTCTTAAAGGGATGAACAAATCTCTATAATAAATAAAGTGCACGACTGGGTCGTACGGACTTGCTCTAATGTGTGAAAATGGTCTTGGGTACTTGAGATTTTGGGAAAAAAGCGTTGAAAAAATCATATGAAATTTTATAAATCACTTAAAAATCAATACCTAAAACGTTTTTTGGAGAAAATGAAGTAAGCCATCAGGTTTCTTTTACGTTTTTGAATTCTTACGACAAAAAATTTTCAAAATCGTTCGACCAGTTTTTTCAAAAAACAGTTTTTTTTGAAAAACTTTTCGAAAATATATTCCAAATTTTGTTTGAGTATGCCAACTTCTAGCACTTTGTAGTTTTTATCAGAAAAATAAAATTTAAAAAATGTAGATTAAACCGTTTTTGGAAAAAAACAAAAATTTAAAAGAAATTTTGAAACTTTTTTAAAAAAATCAAAAACATTTTTTTTGAAAAATTTAAGAATTTAAATTATTTCTTTTATAAAAGGGCTTCTACACTAAAAATTTCATCGAAATCCGTCAAGTGGCTTACGAGAAAATCGGATTTCAAAAAACCGGTCCTATGGGAGGTACCGTTATAAGACTTTTCCTGAAAAATCTATTTCAACCAAAATATAAAGTTTGCACAGGAAACATAATTCAGAAAGTTTATCAAAATCGTAGGAGCCGTTTTTGAGAAAAATTAATTTTTCACAAAAAATCGTATGGCAGGTACCGTTAGTTTTGGAGCTAGAATGCTAATTCCAAAAACCCCTCTGTTGGACGTCATAACAATACTATGTACCTAGTTTGAAGCAAATCGGTCCAGCCGTTTAGGCTCCAGGTGCCGATACAGACGGACGGACAGACAGACAGACAGACAGACAGAATTGTCGGACCCACTTTTTTCGACTTCTCTATCATCGTAATCTTATGTTTGATTGTCAAAACAAAATTTTTTTTTACGAATGCATAACTTGCCTTATAGTATACCTATATTCGCAAGTAAAAAAGGAGCATGAAAAAGCCCATCGTGACTCAAGAGAAAATTTCAAACAGATATCCAGTAAATATTACTTTCCCGACTGTTTTAAGCAATATTATAAACGCTTACAAAAGAATGTTCAGTTTGCAAAGAAAACAAATATGATAGGCACCCAACAAAAAATAAGATTGGCTCCAATTCCGAAACAGGGGGGGGGGGGGGGGCGTATTCACGCTGACATTTATTATGTTGATAATGATCAATTTTTAACTATGGTAAATTCGTGTTCAAATATCTCTTAGTAAGGCATGTTGAAAGCAAAATCGATGCAAAGGAAAAGTTTATTGAGTCAATACCAATTTTTGGGATAGTACAGGTATTAGTGACTGATAATGAAAAAACATTTCGTACACCATCAACGCAGTTAGAGTTACAACGACTAGGTATTACACATGAAAAAGTAGCTCTTTACCATAGTACGACAAAATAAGAATTGAGGCAAAAATACAAGAGCTTATAGAATCCAATAATAAACAATACCAAACGAACTCACAGATATTTAAATCAATAGAGAATCTTTATAGTGAAGATAACAGTATTGACAGAGCAGACGATTTAATTTTAAAATGTATAATTGAAGACATAAGAGTAATTATTATAAACACCATTAACCTAAGTAAAAATGGAATTTTAAATACAATAATTTTAAATATGGATGATCTAGACAGAATTATGCGAACCGAAAAATTGCCAATATCAATAACAGATGCTTTAGATGCGTCAGACTTTAAAATTATACAAAATAAAGAAATAATAATGATATATGTATAGAAAGATGATGGTATTCTTAGTATACTTAAAGAGGTTATTAAGAATGGCCTAAATGCAATTCATTCGACAGAGGAAGTTCTGTTCAAAATATAGAGGAAATTAATAAGGGAGAACCCAACAACACAATTCGCGTATGTAGCTAATTTAGTAGAAGATATTTCTTAAAGGGATGAACAAATCTCTATAATAAATAAAGTGCACGACTGGGTCGTACGGACTTGCTCTAATGTGTTAAAATGGTCTTGGGTACTTGAGATTTTGGGAAAAAAGCGTTGAAAAAATCATATGAAATTTTATAAATCACTTAAAAATCAACACCTAAAACGTTTTTTGGAGAAAATGAAGTAAGCCATCAGGTTTCTTTTACGTTTTTGAATTCTTACGAAAAAAATTTTCAAAATCGTTCGACCAGTTTTTTCAAAAAACAGTTTTTTTTGAAAAACTTTTCGAAAATATATTCCAAATTTTGTTTGAGTATGCCAACTTCTAGCACTTTGTAGTTTTTATCAGAAAAATAAAATTTTAAAAAATGTAGATTAAACCGTTTTTGGAAAAAAACAAAAATTTAAAAGAAATTTTGAAACTTTTTTAAAAAAATCAAAAACATTTTTTTTGAAAAATTTAAGAATTTAAATTATTTCTTTTATAAAAGGGCTTCTACACTAAAAATTTCATCGAAATCCGTCAAGTGGCTTACGAGAAAATTGGATTTCAAAAAACCGGTCCTATGGGAGGTACCGTAATAAGACTTTTCCTGAAAAATCTATTTCAACCAAAATATAAAGTTTGCACAGAAAACATAATTCAGAAAGTTTATCAAAATCGTAGGAGCCGTTTTTGAGAAAAATTAATTTTTCACAAAAAATCGTATGGCAGGTACCGTTAGTTTTGGAGCTAGAATGCTAATTCCAAAAACGCCTCTGTAGGACGTCATAACAATACTATGTACCTAGTTTGAAGCAAATCGGTCCAGCCGTTTAGGCTCCAGGTGCCGATACAGACGGACGGACAGACAGACAGACAGACAGACAGAATTGTCGGACCCACTTTTTTCGACTTCTCTATCATCGTAATCTTATGTTTGATTGTCAAAACAAAATTTTTTTTTTACGAATGCATAACTTGCCTTATAGTATACCTATATTCGCAAGTAAAAAAGGAGCATGAAAAAGCCCATCGTGACTCAAGAGAAAATTTCAAACAGATATCCAGTAAATATTACTTTCCCGACTGTTTTAAGCAATATTATAAACGCTTACAAAAGAATGTTCAGTTTGCAAAGAAAACAAATATGATTGGAGGGGCTCCAATTCCGCAACAGGGGGGGGGGGCGTATTCACGCTGACATTTATTATGTTGATAGTGATCAATTTTTAACTATGGTAAATTCGTGTTCAAATATCTCTTAGTAAGGCATGTTGAAAGCAAAATCGATGCAAAGGAAAAGTTTAATGAGTCAAAACCAATTTTTGGGATAGTACAGGTATTAGTGACTGATAATGAAAAAACATTTCGTACACCATCAGCGCAGTTAGAGTTACAACGACTAGGTATAACACATGAAAAAGTAGCTCTTTACCATAGTACGACAAAATAAGAATTGAGGCAAAAATACAAGAGCTTATAGAATCCAATAATAAACAATACCAAACGAACTCACAGATATTTAAATCAATAGAGAATCTTTATAGTGAAGATAACAGTATTGACAGAGCAGACGATTTAATTTTAAAATGTATAATTGAAGACATAAGAGTAATTATTATAAACACCATTAACCTAAGTAAAAATGGAATTTTAAATACAATAATTTTAAATATGGATGATCTAGACAGAATTATGCGAACCGAAAAATTGCCAATATCAATAACAGATGCTTTAGATGCGTCAGACTTTAAAATTATACAAAATAAAGAAATAATAATGATATATGTATAGAAAGATGATGGTATTCTTAGTATACTTAAAGAGGTTATTAAGAATGGCCTAAATGCAATTCATTCGACAGAGGAAGTTCTGTTCAAAATATAGAGGAAATTAATAAGGGAGAACCCAACAACACAGTTCGCGTATGTAGCTAATTTAGTAGAAGATATTTCTTAAAGGGATGAACAAATCTCTATAATAAATAAAGTGTACGACTGGGTCTTACGGACTTGCTCTAATGTGTTAAAATGGTCTAGGGTACTTGAAATTTTGGGAAAAAAGCGTTGAAAAAATCATATGAAATTTTATAAATCACTTAAAAATCAATACCTAAAACGTTTTTTGGAGAAAATGAAGTAAGCCATCAGGTTTCTTTTACGTTTTTGAATTCTTACGAAAAAAATTTTCAAAATCGTTCGACCAAAAAAAACAGTTTTTTTTGAAAAACTTTTCGAAAATATATTCCAAATTTTGTTTGAGTATGCCAACTTCTAGCACTTTGTAGTTTTTATCAGAAAAATAAAATTTAAAAAATGTAGATTAAACCGTTTTTGGAAAAAAACAAAAATTTAAAAGAAATTTTGAAACTTTTTTTAAAAAATCAAAAACACTTTTTTTGAAAAATTTAAGAATTTAAATTATTTCTTTTATAAAAGGGCTTCTACACTAAAAATTTTTTCGAAATCCGTCAAGTGGCTTACGAGAAAATCGGATTTCAAAAAACCGGTCCTATGGGAGGTACCGTTATAAGACTTTTCCTGAAAAATCTATTTCAACCAAAATATAAAGTTTGCACAGAAAACATAATTCAGAAAGTTTATCAAAATCGTAGGAGCCGTTTTTGAGAAAAATTAATTTTTCACAAAAAATCGTATGGCAGGTACCGTTAGTTTTGGAGCTAGAATGCTAATTCCAAAAACCCCTCTGTAGGACGTCATAACAATACTATGTACCTAGTTTGAAGCAAATCGGTCCAGCCATTTAGGCTCCAGGTGCCGATACAGACAGACGGACAGACAGACAGAATTGTCGGACCCACTTTTTTCGACTTCTCTATCATCGTAATCTTATGTTTGATTGTCAAAACAAAATTTTTTTTTACGAATGCATAACTTGCCTTATAGTATACCTATAATCGCAAGTAAAAAAGGAGCATGAAAAAGCCCATCGTGACTCAAGAGAAAGTTTCAAACAGATATCCAGTAAATATTACTTTCCCGACTGTTTTAAGCAATATTATAAACGCTTACAAAAGAATGTTCAGTTTGCAAAGAAAACAAATATGATAGGCACCCAACAAAAAATAAGATTGGAGAGGCTCCAATTCCGAAACAGGGGGGGGGGGCGTATTCACGCTGACATTTATTATGTTGATAATGATCAATTTTTAACTATGGTAAATTCGTGTTCAAATATCTCTTAGTAAGGCATGTTGAAAGCAAAATCGATGCAAAGGAAAAGTTTATTGAGTCAATACCAATTTTTGGGATAGTACAGGTATTAGTGACTGATAATGAAAAAACATTTCGTACACCATCAACGCAGTTAGAGTTACAACGACTAGGTATTACACATGAAAAAGTAGCTCTTTACCATAGTACGACAAAATAAGAATTGAGGCAAAAATACAAGAGCTTATAGAATCCAATAATAAACAATACCAAACGAACTCACAGATATTTAAATCAATAGAGAATCTTTATAGTGAAGATAACAGTATTGACAGAGCAGACGATTTAATTTTAAAATGTATAATTGAAGACATAAGAGTAATTATTATAAACACCATTAACCTAAGTAAAAATGGAATTTTAAATACAATAATTTCAAATATGGATGATCTAGACAGAATTATGCGAACCGAAAAATTGCCAATATCAATAACAGATGCTTTAGATGCGTCAGACTTTAAAATTATACAAAATAAAGAAATAATAATGATATACAGGGTGATTCACCAGCGTTGTGCCAAAAAGCTAGAGCGTGTAGGTTAAGTTGAGACAAGAAAAAAATCGTATGGGAGGGGGGGTCTATTCCCCTCCGTTTAGCCGGGAGGGACAATTTTCTGAAAAATTGACTTATTTTTAAAAAAAAAATATTTAAAATCAACGGGTTCGTTTACAACACCGTGTTATACTTTTTTGGAAAGCCAAAGACTTCTCCTTTTATTTTGTTTTTAAATTAAATTGTTTCAACGAATAGTTTAAAAAATATAAATTTTCAAACTCAAAATTTTGAAAAAAAATTTGAAAAAATAATTTTAAAACTAATTGTTTTCAAAATTTTACGTAATTAAGTATAATTTTTGTTCTCAGAATTCAACGCTTCCATTAATCTTTAATCCAACACTGAAAACCGTATGGCTCTACGACTTTTTCTTGCAAAGGTATTCAAAAATAACCGAACCTACTTCTTCACAAAAACAAGAAAACCTAGCCTTACGGGATGGCACAAGTGACCATTTAGCCAATTTTTTCGTGTTTTTGTGAAGAAGTAGGTTCGGTTATTTTTGAATACCTTGGCAACAAAAAGTCGTAGAGCCATACGGTTTTCAGTGTTGGATTAAAGTACAATGGAAGCGTTGAATCCTGGGAACAAAATTCAGACTTAATTACGTAAAATTTTGAAAAAAATTAGTTTTAAAATTATTTTTTCAAATTTTTTTTCAAAATTTTGAGTTTGAAAATTTATATTTTTTAAACTATTCGTTAAAACAATTTAATTTAAAAACAAAATAAAAGGAGAAGTTTTTGGCTTTCCAAAAAGGTATAACACGGTGTTGTAGACGAACTCGTTGATTTTAAATATTTTTTTTTACAAAATAAGTCAATTTTTCAGAAAATTGCCCCTCCCGGCTAAACGGAGGGGAATAGCCCCCCCCTCCCATACGAATTTTTTCTTGTCTCAACTTAACCTACACGCTCTAGCTTTTTGGCACAACGCTGGTGAATCACCCTGTATATTGAATATCCAATTGTCAAGGAAATAAATAGTAAGTTTATCGTAGAGAGTATAAAAAATGTAGGCGATGGTAAATTACAAATACCTAATCAAGTTGTATTGTATGATCAAAGATATAAAATGGCAAATTGTAAACTAGAGTTGAATGATATATATTGTAAAGTAAATAATGAAACAAATTGTCTTACAGATTTGTTAAATAATAATAAAACTAACTGCCATAATATCAAAGAAAATAACCCAATTGTTAAGGTAATTAAAGATGTTATTTTGTTTTGTAAGTGGAAAAACTACAATAAATAATAAGATTTACAAGGGTACATATCTTGTTCAATTTTAAAATAATGTAACAATAAATTTAAAACAGTATGAAAATAAAAGAACGAAAATTATTAAATATGTTAAAATGAATGTACCATTAGAGATTACAATTTTAAAATATTTACAGTCTACTGACGAAAAATTAAAATTTTCAAATATTGATATGGTGAAACCATATATTGAAAATATAAAAGAACACCCTGTATTGTGGGGCGTAACTTTAAATGTTGTAGTGATACTAAGCATTTGTATAATTATTAAAATACTTAAGATTGTAAAAATAAGACAACAAGAAAAATGTAAAAGAGATTTTGAGATGGCAACACTAAAATGTTTAGTAGAAACAAGGAAATATAGTAATGAGCGATCCGGACCATCACTGCAGAGGTAAGAGGGGACTTAACAATCCAATTTTTGCATTTCTGTATCCACCAGACATGAACATTCTCTCGGATGTTATGAAATTCCACAGACATCCAAAATTGTGGGATCTTTCAAGATAAACACCCATCGGATGATGTGCAAGATAAATTATGTTGCTTTTGAATAACTGACTAACTCAAGTCAAGAATGAATTCAATTCAATTTCGGACGCGATCGGGAAAAATGTATTTCTGTATTAAGCTAGTAATAAGATTGAATTAAATAAAGTTTTTTAAAACATCCTAGCCCAGGTGTAAAACTTTATTCGTCGTAATGCCATATGCTCGAATATGGCCTTGTGACGCTTTACAAAAGCGTCATATGGCCATATTTCGAATTATGGCCTTATATCACATGGCCTTATGTCATGACACCCTTTTTTATATTATATGAAGTCAATAAATTGTTCTCAACTTCAACGGACGTGTTCTTTTTTATTCTGTTGAATCTTCCTTAACTCGATTCCTTACATCTCTCAGTCGAAACTAAAAAGCTTGTGTATAAAAAGAAATTTTTTAATTTTTGGCGTGACTAACGCCAATTTTTCATGAAAGAACGAAAAACGTAGTTTTAAAAATTTCAGGTACCAGTATTCAATTCAATTAATTCCGCTTATTCAGTTAAGTAGAGAATCTCTGTGGAATTAAACAACAACGCCACTTTGTTTTAATCTCTGCCGCTTTCTATGCTGCTCGGAAGCTACAGTAGACGCTGAACAGGCAATAAAACAAATGAAATTTGTTCAAGAGTAAATGAGAGGAGTGAGCAAAGAAGATTACTATTTAAAATAATAAGACCTTGTTAAACTCAATTTAAGATGAGGAATTATTTAGGAATTAAATTAAAGCTTAACAAAAGAAAATAATTTATATTTAAAAACGATATGTCCCAAATAAATTGGACTAGAGTGTACTAATATAATAAAGTTACATAATAGAGAGGTAATTAAATCAAAAGGTAAGGTGGCGCTTTCAAGTGTGGGTGCTCAAAGGCATACCCGATCGTCGAATGAATCACTCAAACTCGTAGCAGAACAAAATAACAACAAAAAGATACACGTCCAAGTGTGCGTTTACAAATGCGGTGGATAAGATAACCCGACCGTCGATCACTCAAGTTTGGGGTTTAAAATTACCGCGAAGGAACAAAATATTTGAACTTATTGGTTGATTCTTTTCATTGGACTGTGGAAGGACCCGACTATCGCAAAGCGAAGAACCAAACAATAATGATTTTCAGTTTTCATATTGAAACAAAATCGCCTTTTATACTTTTTGTCGGTGTATGGATACACACAGAACTGTACTATGTTGTTGTGTCTTAGGTTGCAATGTCTTCTGGTTGAATTGTCCATGGTGAATTGTATTGTGTTGGATTGTGTTGGGTTGGACTGCACCCGACCCGAAACTGCCGCTCTACGGATTCTGAACAGAAAGATCGCCATTGAATTCAAAGGATCAGAAAGAGGTTTTGCATGGATAAAAAATGAAAACTTTACAATAATCAGCACATATCTAAGTCCAAATGACCGCATAGACGAGTTCCGACAAAAACAAGAGGACCTAGAAGATTTCATATGCGGGACCGAAGGAGAAATCATGGTTGCAGGGGATTTTAATGTTAGAGGTCAAGAGTGGGGTATGCCAACCACAGACTCACGAGGAAGGCAAATCATTGAAATGGCAGCGAGACGTGGCCTAAACGTTGTAAACGTAGGAAACACCCCAACTTTTAGAAGAGCAGGGAACATAGGCACTATACCCGATATAACTCTTGCTACAGAAGGCATAACGTCCAAGATTAGAAACTGGAGAGTCATTGAAGACTACACAGGCAGCGATCACCAATACATCTTTTCTTGTATTGAGGGAAATCATCGGACAAGTTAGTTAGTTAGTTTATATAACTTTTTATTTAACTTGATTAATACAATGTAATATAATATTATGTTTTTTTAGCAGAAAGTCTTAAGGTTATTTTCAGTAAGCCGTCTACCAGATTGACATTTTTTTGTATTGGTAAACATTATTTATTATACAAATAAGTAATTTGAATCAAAATTAATGCAATTAAAATAAACTTTAAGTTAACATGTATTTTATAACTAAAAATCTTCTTCTCTTATTCGATTTCTATATTCCAAAGCACTTTTAGTATATCTATAAACTGGTTCCCATCCTCTCTCACCATTCAAAATACTCATTATATCGTCTTTCGGTAAAGTATTTACTCCAAAATAGATCCTTCGAATTTCATTAAGCATCGGACACACATCAATAAAATGAAAAATATCCTCTCTCTCAGCGCGGTTGCAGATATCACATAAGATTGGTAGTTCGGGTCGATGTGGTACGTAATTTAGCGGGATTAGTTCACCTCTTAACATAAAGATTGTTCTTATCATCTCAGTTTTATTCTTATCCAGAAAGTAAGTGTTTTCTTGAAGATCATATTTCGCATTACTGTAGTACATTCTGTGTTGGGAAGACTGTGTTTCATTCTTGTATTTGTTGTATAGATATTTTCCAGCTTTTTCCAGAATGTGTTCAAATTTCACCCTCAGTGAAGAGGCTCCCTCACAACGGTCAAAACTTATGTCACATCCATAGCAATCAACAAGTTCTTGCCACTCCTGAATGCCGCGTGAGTTATTTGTTATCATGTGCTTTAGAATGATCTTTGGTAAGCGGTGCTCTTCCATTTCCATCACTTTCAGTACATATTTGAAGTGTAGCCTCAACGTTTCTAAGATAAGGGGTGGGCAACCTGTCTCCAGATGAATCATGTAGTTAGGGGTGCTATTAGGTAATCCAAATATTCGTTTAATGCAGTAACGTTGGAATTTTTCTACTGGCTCAAAATAGCTATGCCCCCAAATTTGTGCAGCATACAAAAGAACCGACTGAGCTGTAGCTTGTATAACTTTTTGCTTAGAGCTATGGGATACAAATTTGTTTTGGATGCAGATACGCCAGACTGAACTAATAGCCCGTTTAGCTTCTGATAATTTAACTTTAAGGTGTTTTTCCATATTCAGGTTAGCTGTTATCAGAACTCCAAGATACTTATATTCTCTTATAAGTTCGATAGATTGCCCTTGGAAGGCCCATGCTTCGTTTCTCGAGAATCTGCCTCCACCGTTTCTGAATACGAGAATTTTTGTCTTTTCAAGATTCACAGATAAATTCCAGGCTTTACAATACTTTTCAAGTCTGTTGATCATAAGTTGCAAACTTGTAACTGAACTAGCAAGAAAAACAATATCGTCAGCATACATAAGTCCTGGAATCATAGTGCCGTTAACCTCAACTCCACCACCAATATCATCTGTTATATCATTTATAAACAATATGAAAAGAAGTCCGCTTAAGATGCAGCCTTGCTTCACACCCATCGTAGTTTCAAAATCATCAGATAAACCTTCTCCATCCCATACCGCAACTTTATTATTTGCGTATAAAGCTCTTATGATGTTCACAATTTTGCTACTTATACCAATCTTATATAGCTTGTAAAAGAGTGCCTCGCGTGGGACAGAGTCAAAAGCTGATTTGAAGTCCACAAATATGGCATAAAGTTTCTTATGTTTTTGTTTGTACATTTGAGCAATATTTATCAAAGTGAAAACTTGATCAATTGTAGAGTAATCTTCTCTAAATCCAGCTTGGAACTCGTGTAAAATGTTTTTATTTCTGATCCAGTCTTTAAGTCTCTTGTAAATTAGAGCGGTAATTAGTTTGCAGGTTGTATTGAGAAATGAAATTCCTCTGTAGTTGGCCGGATTTGTATGGTTTCCTTTTTTATGGAGCGGGAATATTATTGATTTTTTAAAGCTTTGTGGGAAGTCTGTGCTTTCGAAAAGTCGATTATACTCTTTTAGAAGGGCTTGTGCGAATTCAGTAGTACAGTTTTTGTAGAATTCGAAGGGAATCCCATCTTGGGACTTTGGGGCTTTGTTGTTCTTGGCATTGTTCAGTACTTGAAATATTTCTGATTGTTCGAAGGGCTCATCTAGAAACACATCAATTATTTGAGGCTCTGCATACTGAATATCAAGTGACGCCTGAGCAGTGTTTAAAAGTGTTCTAAAGTGTGTTTTTAGCTCTTGTGCTTGAAGACCAGTTGCGATACTGTTTTTTCTTCGATTCAGAAGTTTGGCTGCTTTCCAAAAGTCGATTGAAGATCTGCAATTGTTTATCTTTGAGATATTTTGTTGTTCATATGCTAGTCTTTTTGCATGACATATGTTTTTGAACACCTTGTTTGCATTGGCATAATATGATTTAAATATATCGCAGTTATGCTGTCTAAGTAATTTTAGAAACGTAAATGACTTTCGTCTTGCCATCATGCAATCTTTATCGAACCACTTTTGTTTCTTCGTTTCTTGTTTGTTTGTGCAGTATAAGTTTTGTGTAGATTTCTTGATAACGTCTGAAAGTTGGTCGATGTTCGGGGAAGCTTCGGTTCGGTAAAGATTATGAAGCTCAATGTTTAAATTGGTGCGGTAAGTATTTGCCATTTTTTGGTTCCAGAAAAGTTTCGGTATTAGACTAAGCTCATTATAATTATTTGAATTTTCATTAAATACCACTTCAAATTGAACTTCTAACGGCATATGGTCCGAGAACGTCTGCTGCCCTATTCGAAAGTCGGAAATAATGTCTTGCCAGTTTCCAGCGACGAAGCAGTAGTCTATAACTGAACATGATGTCCCTCTCACAAAAGTATATTCGCCTCTAAGATCTCCATAACAACTGAGCAATCGAAAGAATTTGTTAATTCCAGTATTGTAATTCCTTTACTGTCGCACAATTCATCTTTCGACTGGCGTTGAGGATTTAAAAGCTCTGTATTCATACCCGACACAAAATTCTTCTGAGAAAGCCCTATTCGGCCGTTGAAGTCACCAATAAGCATCAAGTTGGTGGAATCAATATTATTTAGAAGGTCGATAAGTGTATCAAAGTCACGTTGCCAGTAGTTGCAGTTGAGATAGATAGGAATTATATAAAAAGTTTGCATTTTTATTACAAGTTTTACAATATATGAATCGTTCTTTTCTTCAAATTCTAATTTTACTCCTCCAAGGTTTTTACGGTATGCTAATAGTTCTCCTCCACTTGCTCTTCCAAAAATACTTCTTTTAATACCAGTTATCCATATGAGTTCATAATTCTTAAAAATATTAGTATATCTATTATGTTCTATATTAAGTAAATGTGTTTCATATAGTAAAAATATGTGGAATTCTTTTAAATAGTTAAAAAATTCAACAATAGCTAATTTATTTTTCATTCCAGCGATATTGTAACTTAAAATTTTAAATTTATTTTCTTGATTTGGGTAGACGGCTGATCCTCAGAAAAAGTGCCCATCTGAACTCTCATTAGCTTTTACAGCAGATGTTTTTTGCGATTGTAATGTATTGTTTACTCCTGCCATCCCTGAACTCGAAGCTTGGCCAAGTTTGACAGCTGTTCTGACGTATTGCTAATTTTTATTTCATTCATTAAATTTTCAATAGTATTTTTAACACCTGTTGAGACTTTTCCAAGAATTTGGCACAGAATATGAGTTCCGTCTTCATTCCAGAAGTTCCATCTTCCACAGTGCAAACCTTTCAAAGCATCCCACGTAAAAACTCTGTCCTCTATACAACCGATCGTCCCTCAAAACAATCTTCGGATTTTCATCTCGCAGCGGTTTCATCAGCCTGATCAATTTAGATCTCCTTTGCCGAACGTTCAATGGCAGGTCTTTATTGATGGATATACCTGAATTCTTGAGTTGTCTACAGTTGCGGAGTACACTAGATGCTATGTCGCGCGTCTTCATTTGGACGATCACTGATGATTTGCGAAGATCTTGGCTTCGAATGGTGTATGCACTTTCGATATCACTGCTTGAGTCCAGATTGCCAAGGCCTGCGCAAACAGACTTCGCTTTGTTTGTCATGTCAACATCTTTCTCAACAGGTAATCGGACAACCAGATTTTTTTTCAGAATTTTTCTGCAGTATTTTATCCATTTGTGATTCTAGTTGTTTATTTCGATCTTCTAATTGAGCAACTTTAGTTGTGATTTCTTCATATTTGGCTTTTAGTGTTGTTATTTCCGTGAATAAGAGCTGGAAGTCGTTTTTGGTCGGGAGTTCTTTGATAAGCGCAGTATTATTTTCCCGTAAGATTTCTCTCAGTAATTCTGGCGTAATACTCATGTTTTCATTGGGTTTGTTATTAAAATAGCTGAGCTTCTTTTTTCAGTGTTGTTTTTTCTGGGGAGATGTCTTCTATACTTCTCTTGCTCATTTATAGGTTAGTTTCAGGGTAGTAGTTATTTAAGTGATTTTTAGTCTTATTCTCTACAACTTACTCAGAATATTTATATACTACTAGAGCAGAAGTTATAATAATTCACTTCGAACTTAAACTTTATTTTTCTATTAAGTTTTTATTTTACTTTTTTGCTTTTTTGGCTTAGCTCTTTTTTTTCCACGACTTTATTGACAGGTCAACAAATGTCTGATTTGTTGTCATCGGACAACAAATCGAACCCAAGCTCAAACGGTAAGATGGAATGCAAATAGACTCCACGTTGAACTATTGCACAGGTCGATGGAAGAAGGGAAGATCCCTGTACTTCAAATGGGAGGAACTGCTGAAGAAAAAGTTGAAGCCACAATGCAACTTGTCCGACAAGCATGTGATGCCTCAATGCCCCGAAAGAACTTCGTCGACGAAAGAAAAAAGCCAGTATATTGGTGGACGGATGAAATTGCTGAGCTACGCAGAGGTTGTTAACATCTGAGGCGAAAAGTCACCCGAGGCAGAAGAAGACGAGATGAACACCTTGCGATTGAGCTTGAAGAGTTAAAAATAAAACGTCAGGAACTCAGAAGAGCTATAAAACTAAGCAAAAAACTGAAATGGGAAGAACTTCGACAAGATATCAATAACGATCCTGGGGACTTGGCTACAAGATCGCTATGAAAAAGCTTGGGGGCCAGAAGAACACAACAAACCTAAGCCCAGAGAAGATGAGACACATTGTGGATACACTATTTCCGACTCACCCCACTAGACCGTCTGATCGTAGTTTTCCTGGACCACCACCACAAGCTTTTAGTGAAGAAGAACTAAAAATTGCTACAAATGCTCTGCAAAATAAAAAGGCTCCTGGACTTGACGGAGTACCAGTAGAAGTCCTTACACAAATCGCCAAATCCTGCCCACAACTGCTTCTCAACATGTACAACAGCTGCCTTTATGAGGGAATTTTCCCCAAACACTGGAAGAAACAACGACTTGTACTGATAAGCAAAAATAAAGGACATCCAGATTCTCCATCTGCATACAGGCCTCTCTATGCATGCTGGACACAATAGGAAAGTTGCTAGAAAAATTACTCCAACCGCGTCTAGCAGCAGCGATACAAAGAATGGGAGATTTGTCTGAAAGACAATATGGCTTCCGAAAAGGACGCTCCATCATAGGAGCAATACAAGAAGTAGTAAGAGCTGTTGAAACCGCCCAGCGAGGAAACCATTTCACAAGAAAAATAGTGCTATTGGCAACACTAGACGTCCGTAACGCCTTCAACTCTGTTAGCTGGACCGATATGCTAGTCGCACTAGAAAGAAAGTTCCAAATCCCGGAGTATCTTCTACAGATTGTGAAAGATTATCTCAGAGACCGTGAACTTATCTACCAAACAACAGAAGGACCGAGAAGAAAAGATATTACGGCGGGAGCAGCCCAGGGATCCATCTTCGGCCCAGACCTCTGGAATATTTCTTACGACGATATTCTTTGTATGGAGATGCCTGAGGACTCTTTCCTAGTTGGATACGCAGATGACGTTGCCGCGGTTATAACAGCGAGGGACACCGTAAGTGCACAGAGAAAACTGAATCAAGTCATGCGAAGAACAAATTCCTGGATGGAGGAACATGGGCTGTCTCTGGCTACTGAGAAAACCGAAGTTGTGCTTTTAACAAAGAAACGAATCCCCACGCAAATCGACTTTCGCATTGACACTGAGATTATAACGAGTAAGAACGCAGTCAAATACCTGGGAATTAGACTCAACACAAGGCTGACTTTCTGGGAACAAATACGGACGGCTGCAGAGAGGGCATCCAAAGTGACAGCATCTCTGAGCAGACTGATGGCAAACGTAGGTGGACCAATCGCAAGTAAGCGAAAACTACTAATGACGACAACACATGCCATTCTATTGTATGGAAGCGAGATATGGGCTGACGCACTGACAAAAGAAAAGTACCGGAAGCAGATGGCATCGGTACAGAGACGCGGCGCCTTACGGATAGCTAGTGCCTTTTTTTTTTTTTTTTTTATAGTGCACATGCGCTCAAGTGGTTTGTTATAGCCCTTTTAATGATAAGTCACAGCGCGAGCGATAGGAAGTTAGGAAGGAAGGGAAAGGAGGTGTCGATGAACATTGATCTTGAATGTTTGAAGATCAAAATGGCAAGGAAAAATTGTGCCAGGCAATCCATTCCACATTCGTGTTGTACGGCTAAAGAAAGAATCTCTATATTTCACGGTACGTCCGAAATTGGGCTCAAGTGTAAACTGATGAGCGTTCCTAGCAAGACGAGTATTACGGGGGGAATGTTTAAGGGGTGGAACGCAGCTGGCTACCTCGAGTGAGCATTTTTTGTAAAAGAATCTGTAAAATAAGGAAAGACATGAGACATTTCGACGATGTTCGAGTGACGGAAATGTTTCCATGATGCTTCTCTCTCCTATCAATTTTAACGCTTTTTTCTGAACTCTGTCGAGCAGGTGAAGAAAAGTTTGAGAAGCACCTGCCCAGAGATGGGAGTTATACTCGAGTTTAGGGCGTATAAACGCTTTGTAAATTGTAGCCAGATCAGAAGGGGTGAAAAACTTCTTGCATCTATTAAGAAAGCCTAAGCATCTTGCAGCATTCTTGGCAATATCAAGTATATGATCATTCCAACGAAGATTGTCACTGGTACACATACCGATTACTGATAGCTTTTCGGCCTCCTCGATGCAAGTACCATTCATTGATAATGGCACACGATTTCTAGTACCCCAATTCACAATGCTGTTTAAATCGGAGTTTAACGAGCTTATCATACGATTTCGTTGTAATAACACGTCCGAAGGCGAAGGCCGTGAATTATCAAACGTATACGAAAAGCTGAGGGTTGAGTAGTCAGCAAAACAATTTAATGGATTAGAAGTCACAGACAAGAGATCATTTATAAAAATGAGAAAGAGAATCGGAGACAGAACGGAGCCCTGGGGCACACCAGCATTTATTTTGTGGAGATCAGACTTGAAACCGTCTAATACAACTTGTATTAATCGGTCCAGAAGATAGCTTCTAATAATAGAATAAGAGTATCATCGATACCAAATGCACGCATTTTCGATAAAAGAGCTTTGTGCCAAACTCTATCAAATGCCTTTGAAATATCAAGCGCAATAATCTTGCTTTCGCCAAAGCGATGCACAGATTTGTTCCACTGTTCGGTGAGATATGCCATCAGATCACCAGTGGAACGATTGCTGCGAAAGCCGTATTGACGGTCATTTAAAAGCTCCCGATCTTCGAGATATTTCTTGAGCTGACGATTTATCAGCGTTTCCATGACTTTGGAAAGAAGGGACGTAAGTGCAATTGGTCGGTAGGAGGAGGGGGAGGAGGAGTCACCTTTTTTTGGGACGGGCTGGACAAATGCTGTTTTCCATCTACTAGGAAAGATTCCTGAACGATAGGAGCGATGAAAAAGCTTACGCAGTGGTTTTGCCAGCGATGAAGAACACTTCTTCAGAAGAAAAGGGGGTATACCATCCGGGCCAGCGGATTTGTATATATCAAGATCTTGAAGTACTCTTGCTACAGTACGAGTGCGGAAAAATATCTGTCCCATAGAAAAATTAACGTTCTCAAGTACAAGAGGGGCATTGTTGCTTGCAGGCAACGTAGAACTTGCAGCAATATTAGCTGCGAGCATAATCGCCTTCTCTGAAGAGCTGACAATAGGTTTATCGTCGACAATGAGCGTTGGAACTGATGATGACGTTCAGTTCTTGACGTTTTTTACAAATGACCAGAAGTTTTTACTGCCTTTGGGACATTGCAGAATTTTTTGCCGTAACTTCTGGTCATGTAAAAATTTCGTTTTGTGTATAACGGAGTTGCACGAGTTCCTAACTTGTTTGTGTTTCTTCCGATTTTCCTCAGTTGGGTTGGCTTTGTAGGATCGGAAGCTTACTTCTTTCAACCTGATAGCTTCTTTACACTCTTCGAAAAACCAAGACTTTTCTTTTGGTTTGATACATTTTGTTCTGTGAGGGACAAAAGTTCTCATTCCAAGAAAAATCACTTCTGTAATCATTTCAGCACTGGCATCAATGTCATTATCGAGGAAGCATAATGACCAGTTAAAGTTGCGAAAGAAATTATTCAGACCGTCCCAGTTGGCTTTCTCGTGTTGCCAAACGGTCCTAGTGGGAATTTTTTCTTTAACTGGATGGTTGGAGATCGAGAAATTAGCTGAAATGACACAATGGTCCGAGGTGCCAAATGGAGAAGTTACTTTAATAGTATATTTATCAGAAGTAAGGAACAAGTCAAGAGTATGGGCGGAATGCCCATCAACATCCGGTATACGAGTAGGCTCATCAACAAGCTGGGTAAGATGGTTATACTCAGCAAAGATCTCGGTATACCTTCCTTCGAGTGTTGTCTGACCAGAATAGCGGAGCCAACTTGAATTGTGCACATTGATGTCGCCCGTAATCACGACTTCAGTGTGAGGACAATGGGAAACAATTCGGGAAATTGAATGTGACACAACATCTAACTCATCACAAGTAGACATGCTTTCAAGATTTGGACTCCTGTAAAGAAAACAGTAATGAATGATATGCTTGCGGACAGTGAATTTGAGTCACAGGAAATTAAAGTTGGTATTAAAACAATGCCCATATTGGGGAAGGCTCTGGCAAGCAATATCATTCCTAACATAAACGACAAGACCATGGTGGGAAAAAAGTAATGGCACTAAGTTATATCCAAACAAACGAAATTCTGATAAATCAGTATTCTGTCCAACCTGGGTTTCACTCAATGCCAAAACAGCTGGCCTGTATTGCACAGTATGGGCGTACACAGAAAAGAAATTCTTTCTTAGCCCACGAACATTTGAATATACAACACAAAAATCACTTACCATTTTTAAAACTAAACACAAAAGATTCAACTTTGACGAACCTAATTTCAGCCGTGCAGTATAGGCCCATATTAATTCCAATTATAAACAAACTGTCCTAGGTGTTATGCCCATAAAACATCCAATGCAAAACCTCTTGCGATAAGCCTCACAAGAGGCTTGCATGCATAGAAAGCAACAGTTAGG
>OU696696.1:232642312-232863823 GCA_916050605.2 Platycheirus albimanus | reverse complement strand
CTCCTTAACAGCTGACCCTATTCTCAATATTTTTGTATTAAGTTAAAGGTTGGTTTCTTGTCAATACTCAATTTTAATATTGTAAAGAAAAATGTACATTGAAAGCAAATAATTCAGGCAAAATTAATAGGTATTGTGGTTTTTAAAAGATTTTATTTTATTTTAAAGAATGAAACATTTTAACATTTTTCTTATGAAAATACTTTAATATCGTAGTTACCTATAATTGATATACAACAAAATGATATAAGAACATTAAAAAAATGGAAGTCTAATTCAGAGGTTTACTTAAACTGGGTTTTGAAACATTAGGATACAGTTTTCGGCACTCACTGACTACTTGGAGGATATATTGCTTTTGTTCTTCATCTTTTGGTAAAAGGTCATTGAAATCGGTGATTAACTTAACTCCTCGTTCTGCCATGTCATTAACAACCTTAATTGATTGAACTATTCTAAAACCTTCCTTAAAATGCATGTTTACGGGCCAAACACTTGGAGGTTCTCTTAAAAAAACTGCGTTAATTTTTAAGCGGGTACAAAAGTTCAATGTCTCTTTGTTGACAATGTTTTTTAATCCAGCTGTGACAAATTTTTCAAGTTGATGTTTCTGAAGTTTTAAATTGACAATTCTGTTGTTTTCAGCCTCGTTGCTAGTCAAAAGCACATTGGCCATTTCTGATTTTTCTCCGTCAGATAAAGTTGGGTCAAAGAATGCCAGACCTACCAACTCTGGAATCAAATACCATAAATGGTTTGAAAACTTCGTAAGAGCTTTTTCAGAAATGTCTTTGTCGATCTTCCGGTACTCAATGCAACTGCGCAACAGATCAAGATCTTGTTTAGGAGCCATATAGGCCTTTGGTGAGTTGAACCAAGCTTTGCAGTATATTTTAACAATGAAAACGCAGACATCACCCAGAGCATTTCTTTCCTCATTACTCATTTTGAACTGGCTTCGAAATAGAAATATTTTTAAACTATAAATAGCTTTGGCCGTCCACCTAGCATGATGAGTGGCACCTGGTGTACGAAATCCAACTAAGTTACCATCCAGCACTCCAAGAAGCACTAGAACTAACTGAAGGAATTCCTTGTAGTCATCTCTAGGCTGACATTCATTGAGTTTTGTCTTTAATTCACCGGTAATCTGGGTCATAACATCAGGGGTTAGGTGTTTCTTAACTTTTGTATCACAGATACCTCCGTTATATGTTTTAGGGTCTATTTTCGACCATTCATTTTGAAATCTTTTGCTCCTTTCAGTCTTCCAGTATTCGAAGCTGTGGTGTCAAAACACATTGCTTGAACAGAATGTGAAACTCCCCATTGTTCTAAAATTTCATACACAGCTGCGGCCTGCTCTTCACCAGTGCTATTATCTATAACTGGTACTCCTAGTAGTTGTTCATTTTTACCATAAGATATAGTTATGGCAATTCGTTCATTCTGCTCTCTCTTAAGAACACCTGGCAATAGTTTCCCATCCCAATGAACAACCACTGATTCATTTTCTGAAATTTGTATTCGTTTTTTGATTTCCGCGGTGTATTTTTCTCTAAAACTTCTTCTTCTTGAATATAAGGCTGATTTTGAAACTACAAAGTCATTTGAGTTCAGCCCTAGTGCTTCTACTGTAGCGATAAGTATGCGAGAAGCATTTCTGTCAGATACTTTACATCGATCCAATAACATAGAGAGTTTCATTGTTAGAAGCTCTTTCACCCCACGACTATACCTCATTCTTTTGTTATCCGACGGTTCAGAAACTTCACTATTTGTCTGAGATGTAGAAACGTCTTCTTCTTGATCTTCCTCCTCTTCTTCCTGCTCATCGTCGGTATCTTTTATAATCAGAGCAAGAGTAGCAAAAGATCGAATAGTACTTATGAAAAGGAAGCTTACCGATATCAAAACTAAATTCTTCAATTGTGGTTTTCATTTTCTCTGCCTCCCTCATAGCCTTTTTCTCTTCAGCTCGACTGAACTTTAGATCGACTCCAATCAGACAACCTTGGCGGCCTTCTTCTCTTTGTTTCAAAACAAAGTCCCTATTTTCTGGTTCCATCAAGGTCAAGGCATCTCGATAGGCTACATCAAAGAGATCATCCATTTTTGAAGCAAATTCTTTTATTTTGTTTTTTGTGCTTTCAAGTGTTTTATTTTTATTTCGTTGGTGATTTCTCCACTCGCTGTAAAGTTTCTCCAGTTTTGAAATTGCATCCTTTTCGTACTTTGATGGAATTCTAGCTTTTTCCCAAAAAATAAGTACCTCTCGAATAACTAGCCTCGCTGATTCTTTTAGGTTTAATTTAAGAGTCCGCAAATTAAAAAATAATGCTGCCAAGACTTGACTCGAGGGTAATTTACAACCTGTTATTTGATGAGATGCATAGCCTATAAGAAATATTTTTTCACGGGTTCTGCTTTTTATATTTGATGTGGATGCCATATCGAAAAACACAATAAATATCAGTAAAATCCGTTAAATGACTAAATATAGTATAGAAAAAACAAATGAAAGAACACTTACAATTTATTATAAGTTAATTTAATGTATCTACAAAATTAAAACAGAATAAAAGTGCGAATTTATTTTACTGAGTAGGTAACTTATACTATTGATTATAATTTAATCAATATCAAAGAATCGATAGCTCTCTGTGAACTGACACTATTGTAAGTAACAGTAAAAATATTAAGAATGTTTTTTGTGTGTAACAGTACTACTTTTAATTTAATATATAAATTAAGAGAGAAAAGGATCACCTGTTTGTGAACTACAGCTACTTTACTTCGTAAAAATTGAAAAAAAAAGATATTTTTGAGACTTTGAGCGAGTACCGGCAGCATTTACAGTCTTGCAATCGAGCTTAAGTTTTGGCTTTCTAAAAATCTGCAAAGGCTGATCATTTTATGTGGTTCCCACGAAAAAAATTCGACAAAAAAAAAATTTATTCGAAAGATGCGGTCACTCTAGTGTACACGTATACAATAATACATTAAATATCTCTGACTGTATCATGTGCGCGTTGGGGTATATTTCATGAGTTCACGTCACCAACATGCTATAATAGCAGTATATTTATATTCGTAAGTGGACCGTGTTGTACAAGTAAGGTTAAATTGGCAACGTGGAAAGTTCAGCGTTTTTATTTAAGTGGTTTTGTTTGCACATAATAATTAAAATAGTTATTGCAATACTTTATGTTTGCACATAATAACTAGAACACGACTAGTAGGTCAATTTCTGTTGTCATACCCCACATTCTTTGAATGTGGGTCACAAAAATATTGTAACCATAAATATTAATAATTGACCAACAACGTCGTGGCCTAGTTTAGAGTAGATTTAATTCATATAAATAGCTGTAAGATATTTAAATAAAATATAGTCGAATCAATACACAGTTTTTACTATCACGTTATTGAATTAACATTTGGTCCTTCGAGCCCAGTTTGAACCACAAAGTTTGGAATACAGTCCACATATATTACAGAACTAAACCAGATTTGTCGGAAGAGACGAATCTCATTACAATCCATACTACCAGAATTAAACCAGATTTGTCAGGAGAGACGAATCTCATTACAATCCATACTACCAGAACTAGACCAGATTTGTCAGAAGAGACGAATCTCATTACAATCCATACTACCAGAACTTAACCAGAGTTGTCGGAAGAGACGAATTTCATTACAATCCATACTACCAGAATTAAACCAGATTTGTCAGGAGAGACGAATCTGATTACAATCCATACTACAAGGATTAAACCAGATTTGTCGGGAGAGACGAATCTCATTCCAATCCATACTACCAAAACTAAACCAGATTTGTCAGAAGAGTGTTACGACAGAGTTCACTCATATGACTTTTGATTAAATAAATACGAAGAGGTACCTATACCTAATCAGAGTAACCCGAGTGTACAAGAGAAAAAAAAACACTATTCACATTTTTAAAACACTCAAACATTTATTTATGTAATGGACAAAACATTCTAACACTGCACAATATATTCAATCGACGAACTTCTGCATGCTGATGGATGTACCTGAAAAGAAAAAAAAAACAATTTATTAACAAAATTTGTTATTTAATAATAAACTAGAAATGAATGAAATTATGTGTGTACTTACATACGTTTTCTTTTATCATCGGTATATGTCTGCAGTAGTTTTTTTTGTAGGTGCAATACAATTTTCAGGCTATGTTACCTATTTAAGTTTAGTTTGTAATTATATAAACCACCGTTGCACATTTTATTCTTTAAATATTTAAAACAAATTAAATAATCACGACCGACGACGATCAAAACAATAATAAACGTTTACAAATGACAAGGAAAATGACATTTGTCAAAAGATGGCACTTCAAAGTCTGAAAGCTTTATCGGGCGAATTCAATTCGCTCAGATAATGCTCGTTCAGGGTTTGTTTATATAATTGGACCTTGAACAGCCTGAAAATTAAATATTATTAAAGATTATTATTTTTAAAAGAAATAAAAAAAAATAAAGTGCAATAGGGATGGGTGGTGCAATAATGTTAGGAAATAAGTATTTAGTAATGTATTAGGTATGAGTTAGTTTTGGTTAGGTTTATTTATTTATTTTTGTTGTTGTTTTTTTTTTGTTGTTTCGTTTGGTAAACTGATGGGATGAGCTTTTGAGAGGACACATATACATGGAAATAGACAAAAGATAAATACAAATATGTACGTATAAGTACAAGACATGGTTACAAATTAAGTTTAATTAGCCAAAGATGCTGGAAGATGGGGAAAGAAAGCTGTTTTTATGTGGAATCTGCAAATAGGTGAAGGAGAATTTAAAAATATAGGCCACAGGGCATCGACCTATTTTTATATATTAGAAGTACATATGATCGAGAAAGAAAAGCTTTTATCATCTGCAACAAAGTATGAAGGTTGATTTTCTTATGAAAGTAAAACTTACCTTCACACTGTGAGCGTCATTTTTTTTTTGGTGGAAATTTTTTGGTTCGCCAGATTTTTTTTTTGGAAAATCTAAGTTTGTAATACAAACGATTTTCTTGAAGAGAAAAATTAACCCAAGACTAAAAAGGTGAGGAGTAAAATAATTAGAGAAGCAAAATAGACTGTTTAGTTAACAAAAATTCCCTTTTAGTATCATATGGTCCAGAATCCAAAGGCGTAGTTTTCAAACCCAAGGAAGAATTTGAGACTCCATTGTTTCTTAAGCAGAGGTAATATGCATATAAAATCCTAGAAGGAATATAGGTATTAAGGTATTTCTAATTCTTCAGGTTCCGGGAAGGTAAAATTTGCCCAAGAGTGCATTTAACACCGAACGAGGTATCCAACTCGGGCCTCTGCAGATTTTTGTTTACGTGACCTTAAACCACTTGAAGGTCAGTGGTAGTTGCTGCAGCAGGGTGCTCCTTGAGACCAAGGCCATAGACCAGTGAACACATAGTGATCATCCTTTTTTTTGTTTGCTTTTAAAAATTGGTGTTCGAATACGGGCTGTTTAGTCATGCTGATTTTTTTTGATAATTTTGTGCAGAGGAGATTTCGTTTTTAAACTTTAACGTAAAGATTAATTTTGAAAGCGTTGTTAAAGGAAAGAAAAGATAAACAAGTGAGAAAAGTGGAGAAGAAAAAAAAAACAAGGAAAATTCATAGTTAAATAAAAGAAAAATAAAGGAAAATAAATAAGAAATAGAGTGAAATAAGAAAAAGTAAAATCAGAAAAGAAAATAAGAAAGAAAAGTGTGGTGTGTATTTTTGAGTGTCTATCATGGACATACATATTCATTTATACAGTAATTTTGTGTGATTTGCAAAAAAAAAAAAAAATATAATAAGAAAATTAAAAACATCTAATAAGATCCCGAGTACTGCCGGCAATACCTGGAGGAAAACCCCATCGAGGATTTGAAAAAAAGTAGTAAGTTGAATGTTTAAAAATTATATGCAAAATCATTTATTACATTTTTATTGTATATGTATGTATGTTTGTGTGTATATAAAAAGGAAGCACACACTCCGGATCACAAGATTAGTATCACTTGAGTAAACTCTAGTGACTTATTTTCTTTTCGGGTTCCTTCCATACGAAGAAGGACATACATCCCAGATCACGAGTTTAGTGACACTTAAAATTATAATTTTTTTATTCATTTTTCTTTATCCCAATCACTTTACACAAAAGAAGAAAGATTGTGAGTTGAATTGTATGAGAATCGAAAGGATTCTTTGCTATCTATCTTTTTCTTTTAACTTTTTTCAAATTTTTATCTATTCTTTTCTTGAATTTTTTTTTTATTTTTGTAATATAGTATTGAATTATATATCGTTTATGTATTAAACCTTTCCCTGAATCATAAAAAAAAATAAAATTGAACCGAATTACTTTGTAATGATTTATTGAATTTTTAATATGAATTGCTAGTTCAATCAAAAAGGTGTGTGGAGGCTCAGCCGGCAAGGCTTCTGATGGCTCAATGAACCATTGTGTTGGGGAGACAGTGGGGCAACGATTTTTTTTTTGTGGACAAAATTTTCTTTTAATTTTTTTAGTGTAGGTTTAGTTTTCTTAAGATTATATCTCAGGATATAAAACCTTAATTTTAAATATCTTGTTTCGTGACATGGAAAGTTAGATTGTAAGGGCCTAGTTTATAGTTTTTTTTAATTTTCTTATCAATAAAAGTTTTTTTATTCCACAAATGAAAATGAATAAAGCCTCATCCTTTCACCAATGCAGTGGCATAGGTAACCAGGTTTGTGCAATACCTTCATATCCTAATTCCGTTTCCTATTTTTAACTACATTTTCCCATTCTCCCTTCCTTTTCCCTTGATTTAGGCACGATTTTGTTTGCCGAGTGGGAGGTGGCTGGAAAGAGCAAGAATTCCCCCCCCCCCCAATCCTTCGAGCTTAGCCGAGCAGAAGCAAGCGTGCCACAGCTCATTTCAGCACCTAAAGACGCCCCCGTGGTTTACCCTCCACTCGCAACAATGGCGCCCAACGTAGAACGGCTTAATGATCAATTGAGACTCCAAGGAGATGATTTTTTTAAGGTCATCCCCTTGGACTCGCAATAATCGGTATATTTTTTTTATCCTTAAAACTTTTATTCCTATCCTTTCAAGCACAAGCTTGGAGACCGTAGATGCTCCTCGCGAAACGGAAGATGGAGTTTAGCTGTCCAATCCGACAGGTCTCGAAACAGTGGATTCCGTGAGGTTAGACAAAATCTGCCGTTGGGTAGGGAGCGGCGTATTTTTGAGGGACCGTACACTTACTGCCAACCAGACTGTCAGGCTTAGTCAGACATCTAGAGAGGCGTATGTGTATGGTTTCTCGGATCTACTCGTGTGGAGGGTTGTCTCTGTTTCCTAGCTAACCACCTTTCAGGTTTAACATCAGAAAGCTCGATGTGGCGGGAAACCAAGAGATAATTCAAAACACTCATTGAGTCTCAGAGGCACCAGTAGTAATCAAGACAGACACGAAAACCTTACAAGACTTTGACAGGACCTAAGACAGGAAAAATTACTTGACAAGAGACAGACATGAGAGAAGACTTAATTCCTAAACCGTTTGGATACTCAAACGAAAATCCACACATCTTTAAAATATCATATAATAAAACAAGAATTTTAGCTATTCATTGATTTTGAAAGTCAAAAGTTGTTTTTTTTAAACGCATTATTACAACCTTTTTTTTAAATTTTTATTTCATTACAATATTTTTAAACTCTGAAAATTTGAATATCTTTCTTTTTATTTTTCATTTTTTTTAAATTTTATTTTCGGTAGTGAACACCAATTATTTTTTTTTTGAATTTAAATAACCTTTTTTTTTTAATTTTGAAATTGATTTTCGAAGTTGACTTGAATTTTTATCTTCGATTTTTTTTTTTTAATTTTATTGATTTTTTTTTTTTACATAAGTTTTTTTGTAATTTTGGATTATTTTGAATTTTTAAAAAACTGAGTTTCAATTTGAATTTTGATACCGTTGGAGTTTTTTTTATTATCTATTTTTTTGGTAATATTCTCAATTGCTTTTGGATTTTTTTTTAAACCATGAACGGGAAATCAACTAGGACAGGTAAAAAGAGCACCCTGCCAAGGCGTGGGAGAGGGACAGGTAGGCGGCGAGTCACGCGACTTTCTAGTGCCCAAGTCCAAAACGCGATAGATCCCGAGACATCTGAAGAGGAGCATCATAGCACCTTGCTAGAAAACCCTTTTGATGACCTCTTAGAAAATGGGGGGGGCAGTAGGAGGCGCTAATGGTATATCTGGGACGGGATTAGGCACTTCATCAACAGCTAACCAGGGTATAGAAAACCAAGAGCTAGTAGCGATCCCAACAGGAGGAAACATAGAAGAGACTAGGGACAGCATAGCAAGATTTACCAGGGATCTTCAAGGGGAACGCTTTTCTCTCAACACGAGCAATGATCAAAGACAGGCTAAGGAAGATCAACAAAATAGGAGCGGTCAAGATAAAGTTCAATCTGAACTGATGATGGGAGGGGAAAACCTGAAAACCATCATCGGTTCGGCAATAACTCAGGCTCTTAACGAGACCCACAATAAAACAATCAGTCTTTTTGCCGAACAGACAAAGAATTTAAGCACCATGCACCAAATGATTCAATCGTTAGCAGTGAATCAGAATGCAATTAACGAGAAGCTACAATTGGTGGAAAAATCCACTCTAGCACTGTACGCTCGGCAGGAGAAGCAGGAGGAACTAGGAAGAAAAGTGGTCTCAGAACGGGAAAAAGAATGTAATTGGTCTGATCCAGATGTCAGCCCACCTAAGACCATCCCTGCTTCCTCTGCTAATCAGCCGAACTGTTACAGGGGTGCAGCCTATAAGGATCTCCACAAGAGAGTCGATATCCACAAGTGGGGTATCAAATTTGATGGAACTTCCAAAAGTATGACGGTGGAAAGTTTCATTTTTAGGGTAGAAACTCTGCAGTCAAAGAACGGAGCAAATCTTCGCGAACTTTCACCATTTGGTGACTGGGCCTGCCGAAAAATGGTACTGGCAGTATCTTGAGGAAAATCAGGGCGACGAATTCCTTAATTATTACGACCTCAAAATGGAGCTACTAAGGCAGTTCCAAAATAGTAAAGGAGACACCGAAATTCTCAGGGCAATTATGGATAGACGGCAACAACCCAACAAGAATTTCGATGAGTTCTATGAGGATGTCCGAGGTCTTACTCTACAAATGAAAATAAGGCCTAGTGAAAAAGAACAAAAAGAACTTGTTTCCATAGTTAGGCAGAATATCAAAGACAGAGTCGCTACCTTAATCTTCGGATGTTCGACTGAGAACATTCAAAAGCTGAGAGAAGAATGTAGACAAGCTGAAAAACACTAAGCAACAAGAGACTGGAAATCCAGAAAGCAGGTTAGTGAGCTAGAAGATCTGGGATCACAAAGAAGTAGGAGTCTTTTGGCAACAGCACATGATTTGTTTTCCGCAGGTCATGGAGGAATACACAAAACTCTGGCCAAACTTCGTCAGAGGTATTTCTGGCCCAATATGACCACCGAAGTACAAGACTATGTAAATAACTGTGATATATGTAAGTGCAATAAACCGACGAACTCAATTTCTAGACCACCCATGGGACAACAGACGATAACAGAACGACCATTCCAACGACTCTACATTGACTTTTTAGGACCTTACCCACGAACGAAAACTGGAAATACACTTATTTTAATAGCTTTAGACCATTTTAGTAAATTCGTCTTTCTTAAACCCTTGCAAAGAGCAACAGCAGCTGAGGTAGTAAAATACCTTGAAGAAATTGTTTTCCACACTTTTGGTGTACCCGAATATATCCATTCTGACAACGGAAAACAATTCGTCTCAGAATTGTTTTCCAGCTTCCTAAAAAGATACGGTGTTAAACACATACGAACAGCATTTTACTCCCCTCAAGCAAATGCTTCGGAACGAGTAAATCGGTCCATACTTGCTAAAATTCGTTCCTATATCGACCATGACCAACGTAATTGGGACTTACATGTGAGCAACACAGCATTCTCACTGCGTAGTGTATTACATGACGCAAGTAAATTCGAGCCATACTATGCTGTATTCGGGTCTCAAATGGTTCAAAATGGTGAAACATATAACGTGCTAAGAAGACTTGACATGATCAAGGACACCAATATTGAAATTTTAGACAAAGCAGATAAACAGGCTTTGTTAAGGAAGAAGATCTTCCAAAATCTAAATCTTGCACACCAGAGGTCTACAAAAATATATAATTTAAGATCTAGAGAAATATCGTACAAAGTGGGACAGATAGTGTATAGAAGAAACTTCAAAAAGAGTAACCTCATAGACAAATACAATGCAAAACTAGCACCAAAATTCATTAAATCAATCGTCCTGAAGACAGTGGGTAATTCCCTTTATGAATTGTTAAATTTAAATGGTGAAAAGGTAGGAAGCAGAGATCAGAAATAACTCTCAACCAATATTTTCAGTTGGTTTATCACTAAGAGTTACTACATTCAGATTGCGACATTTTGGTTTTGGTCTGAGATTTATTTGTATGTGCTGACTTTTTAGGTCTTTGCTTGAGATTTATTTTTTACTTTAAAATATATCTCTCAATGGTTGACTTTTTTCATATTTCATTACTGTAGATGATCGACCTAAAACCAGTTTCGTCGAAAATAAATAATAAATGGTTAATGTTTGGAATTCAAAGTTTTGATATTTATTTAGTAACATTAATAAAATAAATTTAAAAATATACATTTACATTTTTGTTTAAGTGTTCAAAGCTTTTCTTATAACAAAAACAACTATTATCGTTTGAAAAGATTTTAAGAAATTATTGTGTGTATGTACACATGTATACATTTCATTCAAGTATTTAGTTTTACTAAAAGTAATCTCTGAAGAGTTTTTGAACTTAAGTTATATCATCTTTTTTCGCTTAAAATAAAATTTAGAGATGAAAATGCTTTTTCCACTGTTACTTGTGTCGCTGGCACGCCCAGCACAACCATTGCAGTTCAAAAATATCAGGAGATTCAAGTTTAAGTTTGTCAAAAAATGAAAGAATATTGGAATCCAACGGCAAACGATGCATTATTTCTGACATCACACCTTTGTTGTGTATTCTGTTCTCGTTGTTCAATATTATTTAAATACATACATAGAAGCGAGTCATCGGCATCGTAAGATGGACGTCTTGAACCTGTTGAAATGTCGTGGCTTAGCGTTGCATTTTCTTCTCGAGGAATTGACGAATTGTTGTTATATTTGAAAAATAGTGTTGAGTTAAAAATTGGCCAACAACTAATCAAACATATTAAAATGTAATTCCACATGTATTATACTTACCAACTGTACTAATTGAAAATATCAAGATGAGTTTTATTTTTTTCTCTCAGCAAAAAATGGTCACTGGTTGACCATAACCTAAAAACCACAAAAATAAAAGTTTATCTCTGACGGAAACCGAAAAAAGTACTATGATAGAAAAGCGTTTTTTAAGTGATCGCTGTTGAAAATATCAACAAGTGAGAGATATTTAAGAACCTTTCAAAAGGTTGAGATTTATTTCAGACCTCTGTAGGAAGGTATCATGCCAAACACATCCATTCCTAATGACGCACTCAAGCTGCTGTTGCTTCTTTCGATACCTAATCTGTGATATTTATGTATGTATATGTGTCCTGAGGATTTAGTTTATTATAGATAAGTTATATGTAGTTGTATTTATTGATTTATAGATTTTATTTATTAATTTATAGATTTTATTTATATACTTATTTACTTTTTTTACAGAGCTATTTTTATTTATTTTAACCCAGATGTTATTTGTTATTTATATATTTATACTTGTTTTATTATATAGTTATATATGTCACAGAGTTTATTTTATATTATTTATTTATTTATTTGATTTACATAGTTATCATAGATTTATTTATTTTATAGTACGAATTCCTAATAACTGAGAATCAAAGACTGAAATTTAAGACTGATTAGTATTTAGATACAATGTAGGTACAATGTTTCGAATTCGAAATCCACGGGGGTGAAAATTGCTTTAGTTTTCTAAAAGTTTACCTGGACTAAACGTTCAAGGAACACCTCAGGGAGTGGGACGTGCCACACGTTATGAACGGCATACCAAATATGAAGAAAAAGGGTAAATTTTCGTACACTATGGAGCAAACCCTTTCTTTTCTTACGAGGCCAGTTTCGCCACGACCATTCCACAACTGTCGTCGAGCTTGTTACGACAGAGTTCACTCATATGACTTTTGATTAAATAAATACGAAAAGGTACCTATACCTAATCGGAGTAACCCGAGTGGACAAGAGAAAAAAAAACACTATTCACATTTTTAAAACACTCAAACATTTATTTATGTAATGGACAAAACATTCTAACACTGCACAATATATTCAATCGACGAACTTCTGCATGCTGATGGATGTACCTGAAAAGAAAAAAAAAACAATTTATTAACAAAATTTGTTATTTAATAATAAACTAGAAATGAATGAAATTATGTGTGTACTTACATACGTTTTCTTTTATGATCGGTATATGTCTGCAGTAGTTTTTTTTGTAGGTGCAATACAATTTTCAGGCTATGTTACCTATTTAAGTTTAGTTTGTAATTATATAAACCACCGTTGCACATTTTATTCTTTAAATATTTAAAACAAATTAAATAATCACGACCGACGACGATCAAAACAATAATAAACGTTTACAAATGACAAGGAAATGACATTTGTCAAAAGATGACACTTCAAAGTCTGGAAGCTTTATCGGGCGAATTCAATTCGCTCAGATAATGCTCGTTCAGGGTTTGTTTATATAATTGGACCTTGAACAGCCTGAAAATTAAATATTATTAAAGATTATTATTTTTAAAAGAAATAAAAAACAAAGTGCAATAGGGATGGGTGGTGCAATAATGTTAGGAAATAAGTATTAAGTAATGTATTAGGTATGAGTTAGTTTTGGTTAGGTTTATTTATTTATTTTTGTTGTTGTTTGTTGGTAAACTGATGGGATGAGCTTTTGAGAGGACACATATACATGGAAATAGACAAAAGATAAATACAAATATGTACGTATAAGTACAAGACATGGTTACAAATTAAGTTTAATTAGCCAAAGATGCTGGAAGATGGGGAAAGAAAGCTCTTTTTATGTGGAATCTGCAAATAGGTGAAGGAGAATTTAAAAATATAGGCCACAGGGCATCGACCTATTTTAATATATTAGAAGTACATATGATCGAGAAAGAAAAGCTTTTATCATCTGCAACAAAGTATGAAGGTTGATTTTCTTATGAAAGTAAAACTTACCTTCACACTGTGAGCGTCATTTTTTTTTGGTGGAAATTTTTTGGTTCGCCAGATTTTTTTTTTTGGAAAATCTTAATACAAACGATTTTCTTGAAGAGAAAAATTAACCCAAGACTAAAAAGGTGAGGAGTAAAATAATTAGAGAAGCAAAATAGACTGTTTAGTTAACAAAAATTCCCTTTTAGTATCATATGGTCCAGAATCCAAAGGCGTAGTTTTCAAACCCAAGGAAGAATTTGAGACTCCATTGTTTCTTAAGCAGAGGTTATATGCATATAAAATCCTAGAAGGAATATAGGTATTAAAGTATTTCTAATTCTTCAGGTTCCGGGAAGGTAGAATTTTCCCAAGAGTGCATTTAACACCGAACGAGGTATCCAACTTGGGCCTCTGCAGATTTTTTTTTACGTGACCTTAAACCACTTGAAGGTCAGTGGTAGTTGCTGCAGCAGGGTGCTCCTTGAGACCAAGGCCATAGACCAGTGAACACATAGTGATCATCCTTTTTTTTGTTTGCTTTTAAAAATTGGTGTTCGAATACGGGCTGTTTAGTCATGCTGATTTTTTTTGATAATTTTGTGCAGAGAGAGATTAATTTTGAAAGCGTTGTTAAAGGAAAGAAAAGATAAACAAGTGAGAAAAGTGGAGAAGAAAAAAAAAACAAGGAAAATTCATAGTTAAATAAAAGAAAAATAAAGGAAAATAAATAAGAAATAGAGTGAAATAAGAAAAAGTAAAATCAGAAAAGAAAATAAGAAAGAAAAGTGTGGTGTGTATTTTTGAGTGTCTATCATGGACATACATATTCATTTATACAGTAATTTTGTGTGATTTGCAAAAAAAAAAAAAAAAAATATAATAAGAAAATTAAAAACATCTAATAAATATCCCGAGTACTGCCGGCAATACCTGGAGGAAAACCCCATCGAGGATTTGAAAAAAAGTAGTAAGTTGAATGTTTAAAAATTATATGCAAAATCATTTATTACATTTTTATTGTATATGTATGTATGTTTGTGTGTATATAAAAAGGAAGCACACACTCCGGATCACAAGATTAGTATCACTTGAGTAAACTCTAGTGACTTATTTTCTTTTCGGGTTCCTTCCATACGAAGAAGGACATACATCCCAGATCACGAGTTTAGTGACACTTAAAATTATAATTTTTTTATTCATTTTTCTTTATCCCAATCACTTTACACAAAAGAAGAAAGATTGTGAGTTGAATTGTATGAGAATCGAAAGGATTCTTTGCTATCTATCTTTTTCTTTTAACTTTTTTCAAATTTGTATCTATTCTTTTCTTGAAATTTTTTTTATTTTTGTAATATAGTATTGAATTATATATCGTTTATGTATTAAACCTTTCCCTGAATCATCAAAAAAAATAAAATTGAAATGAATTACTTTGTAATGATTTATTGAATTTTTAATATGAATTGCTAGTTCAATCAAAAAGGTGTGTGGAGGCTCAGCCGAGCCGACGTTCGACGGAAGCAGTTTTCTCCACTACAGAATGACAGAACATATACATATGACTAACTCCACTGCACCATGACTTAGAAGACCAATACTATACATACTCTACCTTACATACACTACACTACAAATACCATGCTTACTTACACCACACTAATAACATTACACTACGACATTCTATACTTTCACTTAAATTATACTTACCTGAACTTTACTTACGTATTCTTACACATACCTACTTAGACCTAAACGATGTAACTGATTACGACTGGAAGTTTGATTTTGGGGCTAAGTCCAAACATCCGGCCAAGGACTTAGCGTTGGTTGTATCTCCGATACAAGGCTGGGCAGGCCTAATTTTTGCCAATAACATCCGGCAAGGCTTCTGATGGCTCAATGAACCATTGTGTTGGGGAGACAGTGGGGCAACGATTTTTTTTTGTGGACAAAATTTTCTTTTAATTTTTTTAGTGTAGGTTTAGTTTTTTAAGATTATATCTCAGGATATAAAACCTTAATTTTAAATATCATGTTTCGTGACATGGAAAGTTAGATTGTAAGGGCCTAGTTTATAGTTTTTTTTAAATTTTTTTTTATTAATAAAAGTTTTTTTGTTCCACAAATGAAAATAAATAAAGCCTCATCCTTTCACCAATGCAGTGGCATAGGTAACTAGGTTTGTGCAACACCTTCATATCCTAATTCCGTTTCCTATTTTTAACTACATTTTCCCATTCTCCCTTCCTTTTCCCTTGATTTAGGCACGATTTTGTTTGCCGAGTGGGAGGTGGCTGGAAAGAGCAAGAATTCTCCCCCCAATCCTTCGAGCTTAGCCGAGCAGAAGCAAGCGTGCCACAGCTCATTTCAGCACCTAAAGACACCCCCGTGGTTTACCCTCCACTCGCAACAAGAGACGAATCTCATTACAATCCATACTACCAGAATTAAACCAAATTTGTCAGAAGAGACGAATCTCATTACAATCCATACTACCAGAACCAAACCAGATTTGTCGGAAGAGACGAATCTCATTACAATTCGTACTACAGAATTAAACCAGAGTTGCCGACGGCACTATTTACGTCAGAAAAAACGCAAATTAACCCCAGAACAACAGCATTACTATGGAATCTCTAACAACACAACAAGAAGAAGTTGGAAACAGCATTACAAAGCTGTTCGACGCAATAAAAAAAGAGCCAATAGCCAGAAGAACAGCAGAGAACCTGAAAAAGAGGGCAGCCGAGATCAACCGACTTTGGCATCAATTCACAAAAAACCATGATGACATATTGAGCCTAAACATACCAGACCATGAATATTTCAAGAATCAATATTATGAACAGGTGGAACGGATCAAAGAAGCAATAAACGAAAAATTAATTTCGTATGCAATTGCGTTGGGCAATTCCCACAACGAGAAAATTGAAACTGACACAGCAAAAACACCCAATAATATCCAGGTTAACGTAGAAACTGCGGAACAGCAGAAACAAAATAAACTTGACGAGAATGAACAAAATCAAGTCAAGTTCAATGAAGAAGAAGGTATATGTTTCAATGAGTCACAGTCATTACATATGAAGAGGGCTCAAATTCGAATTATGTCATTCAGAAAATTACTTGAAAGCATGGTCATTGGTCATCAATAAAAAATTGAGTAACGCAGCAATTGAATTTCAAACGAATAACCTTGTTGAAGAATGGAAGAAAATTGACATAATACATGTATTGAAGTATTACTTTTTGATGCTTTTGAAAACAAGAATGAAAAAGAAATATTTATGAATCAAATCGAGAACCTGCGTAAGAGATTTTCTGAAACAGTACTATCGCTCCAAGATAGTAAAAATAATAATCCATATCCGCATCAGAACATGATGTAAAATTGCCAAGAATGCAGATGCCTATGTTTGAAGGAAGATTCAACACGTGGATTGAATTCCATGATATATTCCAACAAGTTATTCATCGGAATAAATGCCTATCCGATGTTGAAAAAATGCAATACTTAAAGAATAACCTTAGAGGCGAAGCAGCCAAGCTTTTGAGCCACCAAGAAGTCAGTAACGACAACTACAAGATATCGTGGGACTTAATAAAAAAACGATGTGATAATAAAAGGAAACTACTGTCGGCATATTTAAATACATTACTCAAAAAGCTTGAGGTTGAATCTGCTTCCTGTCTAAAAACACTTCACGGTACAACCAAAGAATGTATTCATGGAATAGAGTGCATTGGGGTCAGCACAACAGCATGGGATCCAATCGTCCTTCATCAACTAATACAAAAATTGGATAACGAGTCCAGAAAGCTGTATGAACAATCATTACCCTGCTCGAAAGAAATTCCAACATAAGAGCATTTTTACTCATACCAAAAGACCCGATAGACAAAAACAGCAAACACCCATTCGAAAATCAATACGGACTTACATGACAATAAAGGAACCGAAATGTGGATATTGTCAGAAAATGCATTCAATCTATAACCGCAATGCATTCCTTGCATTAACAAGCCAAAATCGTCATGACGCTATAAGACGCCTGAAGTTATGCTGCAATTACCTCAACCACTCTATAAACGAAAACTGTTATAGCCGTAGGAATTGTGGAAAATGCCAAAGACAGCACCATACTTTAATACACCTAGAACCAACAAGGCCGATTCGAGTCCAAAACACCGTAGCAGACCAAAGCACAGACGTGTTGCTTGCAACAGCAGTAGTAAAGGTAACATCAGTGAATGGAAAACAAGAGCTTTTGAGGGCTTAAATCGACACCGGCACCCAAGGTTCATTTATAACTGAAAACGCTGTACAATTGCTATCCCTCCGAAGAACAAAAACATATGCAAAGGTATCAGGATTGGGTGCAACCAATGCTGCGACATCCTTGGGAAAGATGCAAATAGAAATTCAACCTCAATTTCCATCAACGTTCAAAGTCCAAACTGAAGCATTTATCCTGACAAAACTCACAAAACAACTTCCAAATGCTCCTTTTAACCAATCAATACCATGGAAAGACTGCGTTTTTGCTTACCAAACGTTCAATAAACCAGGACCTATTCATTTAATAATTGGGGCCGACGTCTATACCAGCATAATTCGAAAAGGTCTGCGAAAAAATACCGATGGTATACTGGCACAGGATACTGAGTTAGGATGGATAATTTCTGGAAAATTATCGTTACCCCAGAATCAGATCTATGATTTCAAAAATGGATTTGAAAAGCTTAGACAAACAATTGCGGCAGTTTTGGGAGATTGAAGAGCCTCATCAGGAAGCAACAACTTCCTCTTCGGATAACATTTGCGAAAAACACTACAAGGATAACTATAGACGAAATACCGTTCGAATACCGTTCAAGGCCAATAAGTTGAAAAAAGACTTAAAGTAGACATCAGCCTAGCCAAAGAATACCGAAAATTCATGTCAGAGAACCTGGCATTAGGTCACATGAAATTGGTAAAATCACGTCCAAATAAAGAAGAGGTATACTATATGCCACACCATGCCGTTATAAAAGAAGACAGCTCAACAACTAAAGTAAGAGTCGTATTCGATGCTTCATCAAAATCAAATAATGGCATAAGTTTAAACGATAACATGCTTGTGGGACCAAGACTTCAAGCCGATTTGTCTACAATACTACTTCGATGGTGTAAATACAAATATGTTTTCACTGCAGACATCGAAAAAATGTATCGGCAAATTAAAATTGATGATCGTGACCAAGATTATCAACGAATACTATGGAGATTTGAACCTGATCAGCCAATTGAGGAATATGCTTTGTCTACAGTTACATATGGAACAGCATCCGCACCATACCTGGCAATAAAAACACTGAAACAACTGGCAGAAGATGAATTTACAAAATACCCCGTAGCAGCGAAGATTCTCGCCGATGATTTTTATGTAGACGACTTGATGACAGGAACAAACACCCTTGATCAAGCAACGACTATACAACGTGAGCTATGTCAGATAACAGAAGCAGGAGGTTTCACTCTAAGAAAGTGGACGAGCAACAATTACTCATTGTTAAAATTGATACCAGAAGACCGATGAGAGAAAGGTGTCCTCGAAATTTCCGACAATGAGTCAGTCAAAGCCCTTGAAATTCATTGGTCTCCGAAAAAAGATGAATTCCACCTAAAGGTGAGAACTACACCATGTGGTACAACTTTGACGAAAAGATTACTACTATCAGAAATCGCCAGGATTTTTGATCCACTTGGATGGGCCACACTGGTCATAAATCATAATAACTGCTAAGTTAATGATGCAAGAATTATGGAAACAAGATCTCGCATGGGACGATCCACTTCCCGACAAACTAACAAAAGTGTGGACGAAGTTTATTGAATCGCTTCCATCACTCCAAGGAATAACCATACCAAGGTGGATACATACCAGCCCTGAATCGCCAAATGTTGAGTTGTATGGATTTTGCGATGCAAGCGAAAAAGCATTTGCTGCGGTCATTTACAGCAAAGTGCGATTACGAGAAGGAAATGTAATCATACGACTATTGGCGGCCAAATCAAAGGTAGCGCCAATAAAACCAGAAAAAACTATTCCTAAATTGGAATTATGTGCAGCCGTACTATTAGCCAACTTAATGGCAAAGACCATCAATGCACTGGACATACCAATCTCCTCAGTAAAACTATATTCAGACTCTCAAATCGTTTTAGCATGGATAAAAGGGGACCCACAACAGGGTAACAGAAATTCTTGGGTTGACCAAGCCTGAGAAGTAGCGTTATGTCATAACCAACGTAAAATCCAGCTGACTATGCGTCACGAGGAATCCTCCCAAACGAATTAAAAGATCTCTTAATCTGGTGGAATGGTCCAGAATGGATGAGTCAGACCAACGTAGAAGAATACACTGTAGTAACAACTATGATAACAACAGAGAAATCATCAATAATATAACGCTTTTTATCGTTTAGAAGACTTCTTCGAGTAATTGCATACTGCAATCGATTTGCAAACAAAAGCAAACGAGCAAATAATTGCTATGAATCAATATCATTGAGTACTGATGAGATTCATTTCGCCCACATCCAACTCATGAGGATAGCATAAAAGATAGAGTTTGGTGAGGAAATAGCAAGACTTAAGCAGTCAAAATCACTTCAGCCAAGAAGCAAACTACTGCAACTGATGCCTTATCTTGAGAAGAATAGTATATTACGAGTCGGAGGAAGGATAGAAGAATCAGTTCTTCCTTATGATGAAAAACATCCAATTATACTGCCCAGAAAAAGTCACTTAACTGAATTGATAGTCAGAGATGCCCACGAGAAAACATTGCATGGTGGAAATCGATTAACAATGGCGTTTGTACGAAGACAATATTGGATTCTAGATGGACGCAATATCATACGCCATCAAATTCATAAATGCGTAAGATGTACTAGAAACAGAGCTAAACCAGCTGAACAACAATGGGGCGTTTACCAACATTTAGGATAGTTCCCTCAAGACCATTTACTCATACTGGAGTCGACTACGCAGGACCGATCAAAGTCAGAGCATCAAGAACTAGAGGTCTGTCATCTTTCAAAGGATACATAGCGGTATTTGTGTGTATGACGACGAAGGCAGTTCACATTGAAGCAGTTAGCGACCTGACAACTGAAGCATTTTTAACCGCATTCAAGAGATTTACCGCCAGACGAGGCTTATGTGCTCATGTCAACAGCGACTGTGGGACGAACTTTGTGGGAGCGGAAAAATCTTTAGATACAGATACTAAGAAGGCAATACAAAGCAGCGAAGAATACGTTGCACAACTTTTTATATCAGATGGTATACAATGGCATTTCAATCCGCCAGGAGCCCCTCATTTTGGAGGAATGTGGGAATCCGCAGTAAGGTCTGTACAACACCATATGAAAAGAGTAATCGGAGAAGTATCTTTAACCTTCGAAGAGTTCACCACAGGTTTGTATCAAATTGAAGCCTGCTTAAACTCGCGACCACTCTGTCAATTAACAAACGATCCTGAAGACTATAATGTGCTTACCCCAGGTCACTTCCTAATAGGGACAGCACTATATAGTGTTCCCCAGCCCGAAGAACGTACCAAGGACGTTAATTTATTGAAACGCTGGAGGTTGATGGACAAACTCACAAGAGATGTTTGGAAGATATGGTCATCAGAATACCTACATCAATTGCAACAACGTACCGAATGGAAAGTACCTTGCATTAATATCAAGGTTGGAGAATTAGTACTGATAAAGGATGAAAACCTTCCACCAACTAAATGGCTCTTAGGAAGAGTTGTTAAAACACACTCAGGTGCAGACAACAAAGTGAGAGTTGTTGATGTAAGATGCAAGGGCAATACGTTACTTACCAGACCCATTGCCAAGTTATGCAAATTACCAATAAAAGAAAGTGAGCCATCAGAAATGCACAACACGGTATCGAACATAAATGTTAATTTAAGTGTTCTAAATCCAAACGCAGAATCTAATATGACATAGAAGGAAGTACCTAGAAAACGCCGAATTAATCCAGTTACAGGCTATAACAATTTGATCAAACAACCAAGAATAACAAAAACTTGCAGCGTACGTGAGAAAAATACACCCCCGGAAAAGAAAAGGTGTCTCACAATAACAGAATACCATAGAAGAACACGAAATAACGAAAACTCATCTCCATTCTTCTCCTATGTTGTAAATGGGGAAAGGCTGAATATAACATTTCGCATCCCCTAGCTGGGTTATATATAGAACATATGGGTGAAGCTAAGGTCCAACAAGGAACTCTTAGAGTTGAAGTCAGCTATGCGATCAATATTACGAAAGACAGAGACAACATCAACAGAATAGTACCGAAAATGGTTGAAACATGTGAACAATCAAAACGTTATGATTAAGAAATCCATTGTTCAATGGTTTTAAATCATGTTCGTGAGAAGCAGATCAGTCTACATTGAAACCTAGAAACTCTTGAAAATCCCCAAGCGTTGAGAAAAAAGAGAGGACTGCTTGGCAACATGTTACAAAACATCTTTGGTGTGAACGATGAAGTATATGCAGACCTGAACACACTTCAACAAAACCAACATAGCCTTTTACAAGCGAACCAGCACCAGACAACTCTAATGCTTACCACAACAACTCATATACGAGACACTCATATACAAGCCGAAATCAATTTTAAACTACAGAAATTTACTGAAAAACTTAACCAAGTTACAACTGAACTAAATAAGGCAGAAGGATGGTTTAAGGAAGTAAACATAAACCGAATCGATGTGCAAATACTTAGCGCCTACAACATCGCCCTCGGACTGTTAGAAGAACTAGAATCTAAGTACAACATCCTATTTACGATAACTTTGCAGAGGGCTGAAATGCTAAATAGCATTACAGCTGGAGAGTTAATGTCAATTCTTCAAACAACGTCAAGGCGTTTACCACCAACTGTTAAAATACTTCCAAAGCCACACCCCAGAATGCTTTCAAAAAGGATCGAGACTCACATCACCGCTCAATGGTTTCTTCCATTGATCACAAGTGCAACGTTTAGCATAGTAAAGACAACGCCAATACCCCGACAAATAAATAATAACACATACGTTATTCCAGTTATAATAAATTCCATCATAGCTACTGATTATAACAGCCACACATATTTTGAGTTGTCAGAAAGGGAACTCCTACAGTGTACAAATCAAGAAACACACCAATTTATATGTGCCCCAACGGTTATTAGCAGGATCGAAACAAATCCTAATTGCATTATTGACGAGATTTATCAGCGACACGACAAAACTGCCTGTTAATACACCGAAATAAAAATAGCTGGAATAGTATTCAAACACATATATCAAATGAACACGTGGTTATTTATTGCAAAAGAAAGAACCAAAGCAGCAGTTATATGTAACGGTATACCTAAATACATAGAATTCAAAGATGTCGGAATAATTCAAATAAGCAATGGTTGTATAATTAAAACAAAACATTCTTTGAATGTGGGCCACACAAATATTGTAACCATAAATAATAATAATTGACCAACAACGTCGTGGCCTAGTTTAGAGTAGATTTAATTCATATAAATAGCTGTAAGATATTTAAATAAAATTTAGTCGAATCAAAACACAGTTTGTACTATCACGTTATTGAATTAACAGGTTTTATAGTTTGGATGTTATTGTAATCGTTTAATTAAAGGATTACTGTTCAGTATAAAAGTGAGTATTGAACATTTTAATGTTTTTATATAGATAAATGAATAATGAAAATGAAGAATTTATTTTCAAATATTTTCAATATTCATATCAATATTTGCATTTTAAAGTATGGCATTATTGGAACGAAGTTCCTTATGGGACGATGCGGAGAGGCCCTAAATGGGAAATAACGTCCGTAACGTAAGATTGTTATTATTTTTTTTTTTGCTTGACTTGGGGAGTAAGCTGGTGAATGCAAGACGGGAGCGTTTGGTCGATGCGAACGGAAGGTGAAGGGGAGAAATATGAAGGTTAGTAAAGATAGTTCCGAAACAACCAACTGCCTCGGATATGGATGACCCTACTGATGACGACCCTAGCAAACGAAACAAAGATAACGAATTTCGGTTCTGCACGTGGAATGTCCGGACCCTTAACAGACCACGTGCAGCCGAACAATTAGTGGAAGCCCTAGATGGTGTCAAAGCCGACATCACAGCCATCCAAGAAGTGCGATGGGATGGTGAAGGCACAAGGAGGATGAAAAACTGTGACATCTACTACGGCAAGTGCTACAGGACAAGGAAACAGCGGCTATTTGGATGCGGATTTGTGATAAGAGGAAGGCTTAGGCCAGAAGTCTTGGGGTTTCGTGGCATAAGCGAACGCATTGTCACAATCCGCATTAAATCCAAATTCAGCAACATCTCGCTGATCTGCGTCCACGCCCCCACGGAGGAAAAAGATGACACGACCAAAGAAGAATTCTACGATCTTCTCGAGAAGACGTATGATGAATGCCCGAAGTACGACACTAAGTTTATTCTTGGTGACTTCAACGCCAAAATCGGAAAGGAGGGTAACTTTGGCTCGACAGTCGGAAAGCATAGCCTGCACGACAACACTTCCGGTAACGGACACAGGCTAATCGACTTTGCTGCGGGGCGAAGTGTCATCTTAGCTAGCACATACTTCCCACACCTCAATATTCACAAGGGGACCTGGCGGTCTCCTGATCAAAATACCGTCAACCAAATTGATCACATTGCGATTGATAGCAGACATGCGTCCAGTGTCATGGATGTCCGCACTTTCCGAGGGGCCAACATAGACTCGGACCACTACCTTGCTGTAGCTAAAGTGCGAATGCGGATCTCCACCAGACCGCAGAACCGAACATCCACTGTGAGGAAGTTTGATGTTGCTAAGTTACAATCGCAAGAGACCGCCACAACCTTTGCCAATCATGTCTCCTCTTATCTCTTGACAAGCCCGGCGCCTGCGCCAAACCCAGAGGCCCAGTGGCAACATTGCAAAATGGCCATCAAAACCGCTGCCACGGATGTTTTGGGTTTCATTAGGCGACCACAACAAAACACCTGGTTTGATGATGAGTGCAGGCTCGCACACTTGGCCAAAGACGAAGCCTATCATGCAGTTCTGAATGCCAGAACTAGAGCTGCCAAGAGCGCTTTCCGTGCGGTGTACCAGCAAAAGAGGAAAGAGGAACATCGGCTTTTCAGAAGAAAAAAAAGGGAACTGGAAAAACGAATGGTTGAATCTATTGAGGGTTGCTACGGCAGAAGCAATATTCGAAAGTTCTACCAAAGGGTAAAGCATTCGTCCAAGGGTTACAAATCCCGAGCGGAAGCATGTAGAGACGAGGGTGGGAATGTCGTTGTAGATACACAGTCGGTGCTGAGAATTTGGAAAGAACACTTCTGCAGACTGTTAAACGGCGAAGACAACCAACTAATCGCTGTCAGGCAGAATGATCCATTCGATTTGGATGATGATGAACAAAATTTCCGTCCTCCCGACCAAGAAGAAGTTCGGATAGCAATATCTAAACTAAAGTCCAACAAGACTGCTGGAGCTGATGGCCTTTCGGCTGAACTTTTCAAAGCAGCGGGAGATGACTCGGTGAGGAGCATACACCAACTCATCTGTACAATCTGGTCGGATGAAAGTATGCCTGACGAATGGAACCTCAGCATTGTGTGCCCTATCCACAAGAAAGGAGATACTCTAAGCTGCGCCAACTACAGAGGTATAAGTCTCTTAAATGTCGCCTATAAAATCTTGTCGGCCATTCTGTGTGAACGTCTGAACCCTTTCGCACGTGAACTGATTGGCCCCTATCACTGTGATTTCAGACCCGGTAAGTCAACCGTCGACCAAATTTTCACACTTCAGCAGATTTTGGAAAAGACCCAAGAATTCCAGATCGATACTCACCACCTCTTTATCGATTTTAAAGTCGCCTATGACAGCGTAAACAGGAACGAGCTATACAGAGCCATGTCGCTTCTTGGCATCCCTGCCAAACTCGTTCGATTGTGCAGGATGACTATGGAGAACTCTCGCTGCTCCGTCAAGGTTGGTAAGAACACCACCGACTCATTTAATGTCGAGAAAGGCTTACGACAGGATGACGCGCTGTCATGTAACCTCTTCAACATCATTCTTGAGGCAATCGTACGCAACTCGCATGTCCATTCAATTACTTGGCTATGCTGATGATATTGACATTATTGGAAGAACGAAGCGCGCTGTCAGTGGAGCATTCGCAAGTATTGAAGTGGAAGCGGCTCGAATGGGTCTGGCTGTAAATGAAGATAAAACAAAGTATATGCTGTCCTCGGGTGAAGTAGATCATCACCGTAGGCTCGGACAAAACGTCACAATGGACAGATATAACTTTGAGGTTGTCAAGGACTTTGTCTATTTGGATTCCACTATAACCTCTCAGAACAACATCAGTGAAGAGATCAGTCGAAGAATCACTCTTGCCAATCGCTGTTTCTTCGGGCTAAGAAGGCATCTTAGTAGTAAAGCCCTCTCTCAAAGGACCAAGGAGACACTATACAAGACCCTTATCATCCCAGTTCTGCTGTATGGGGCAGAAGCGTAGACACTGACACAATCGGATGAATACAGGCTGGGGTGCTTTGAGAGAAAGATTCTTCGGGTGATATTCGGGCCTGTATGTATCAATGGAGTATGGAGGAGAAGATTCAATGACGAACTGTACGGGCTATACAGCGACATTGACTTGGTTAAGAAGCTGAAAATTCAGCGGCTTAGATGGCTGGGTCATGTGGAGCGTATGGACGAAAACGCTCCTGCCCGACGAGTCTTCAATTCCAACCCGGAGGGCCGACGCAGTTCTGGAAGACCCCATCTAAGGTGGCGCAATCAAGTGGTAAACGACCTCAACCAACTTGGTGTGCGCAACTGGAGGCCACTGGCTAAGGACCGGCCTAGTTGGCGAGGAATGTTGGTTGAGGCCGTGGTCCACAATGGACTGTCTGCGCCATCTTAAGTAAGTAAGTAGTTAAGATAGTAAGAGAGAGAGTTACGTTTCGTTCGTATATTTCTGTAGGAGCAAAGGAGATGCGAGCACACATATTCCATTTTATCTCATAGCCAGTTACGTTTCGTATATTTAAGACACAGTTGCACTGAAAGAGCAAGAACGATCAATGAGCGCACATTTTCTTTCTACAAAGTAAATTAGAATTATGAATGAATAATAACTGAAATGAGAGAGGCATGGAACAACAATCGATACAGTATCAACCACAGTAATTACTGATGCATCGGATAGTGAAAATAATGAATAAAAATTAAAAATCTGCTCAAAAATATTAATTTAATAATGAAAATCCAAAATAAATTTAAATATTTGTAGAAAATTAATATATGTATGTATGTACATATGTGTTTTTGTATATGTATGTACATATATATTATATCCAACTTATATAATAAATGTGAATGTTTGTATTTTTGTATAATTGGATGTTTGTTGCTCAATGACTTCAGAACGGCCCGACGGATCTAGTAGAAATTTGGCACAGAGATAGACTATAGTATGGAATAGCTTATAGACTGCTTTTTATGCCGGGAAATACATGGTTCCTATGGGATAGCATACAGGAACAATGTTTCTTATAGAAATTGAAAACAATTGAATTTCAATCGAACAGATAAGATAAGAACAAAGAAGTAAGAAAGAATTTCGGCCCAATAGAGAAAGTATAGTATTAGGTTTGTTATAGTTTGTGTGATTTGTTTATTAACTGGTAGTTTTTCGAAATACAATTCGGTCGGCTCCTTTATATTTTTAAAAGTTGATCGATAATAATAATACGGACTTGGTTTTGATGCATTGGTTTGCTGTTTTGTTTTAGTCCAGCTACATACTGTAAATAAATTGATTTTAGGTTAGTTGTATGCTTTTGTAATTATAATGTAGTTAGGTAATTTATAATTATTTTTGTTCTTAAATTACTTATAATAATTGATAATTCGCAGTCTTTCGAAATGCCACGAAAACGCAAATCTAATCCCGTAGAGGAGTAATAAAGCTAGTTTTCACTTCTTTCGGCAGTCCTCATGACTGCCTGTTTTTTTTTTTTTTTTTTAATTGTACTAAGAGGGCTATAACCCACTTGTTATTTTATGAATTATCTTTATACCACATAAAAAGAGAGTTGGATAAAAAAAAAGAATAAACTGAATTATTGCGAAAATTTAAATAAGAAAAAAAAAGAGATTTGAAACGGAATCATTGCAAATCAAATGCATTTTTTTTTGTACGATAAAGTTCTAGTTCACTGAAAAGGGAGGAGAGTGTGACGAAGTCACCTTTTTCTTTTCCTCCACCGCAAATACAATCGTTTATATGTAACGAGCTTTTTTCTGTGGCTGAGGTAAAGCTCGTCGGGTCCAGGGTTTAACTAAAGTAGCTCTAACTCCAGTTTTGAGGGTTAAGTATTCTTTATTCCTTTTCTTACAATATATTTACAAGTCAGGATTGTTCTAATTCATTGAATTGCTTATATCTACGTATTCTTCAGTACATTTGATTCTTTATCTAGCTTAGAATACAATATATGTTTTTTTTACGGTAGCTTACAATAGTCTTAACATAATATTTCATACATATATTTTTAATACGTCTTACGGCTATGCTTACGTCTACGGATAATGAACCATGAGGTGGCAGGTTTACCAATAATGAACCATGAGGTGGCAGGTTTACCAATAATGAACCATGAGGTGGCAGGTTTACCAATAATGAACCATGAGGTGGCAGGTTTACCAATGATGAACCATGAGATGGCAGGTTGACCAATAATGAACCATGAGGTGGCAGGTTTACCAATTATTGAACCATGAGGTGGCAGGTTTACCAATAATGAACCATGAGGTGGCAGGTTTACCAATAAAGAACCATGAGTTGGCAGGTTGACCAATAATGAACCATGAGATGGCAGGTTTACCAATAAAGAACCATGAGTTGGCAGGTTGACCAATAATGAACCATGAGATGGCAGGTTTACCAATAATGAACCATGAGGTGGCAGGTTTACCAATTATGAACCATGATATGGCAGGTTTACAAATAATGAACCATGAGGTGGCAGGTTTACCAATAAAGAACCATGAGTTGGCAGGTTGACCAATAATGAACCATGAGATGGCAGGTTTACCAATTATGAACCATGAGATGGCAGGTTTACCAATAATTGATCCGAAACCACTCAACTTAGTATGAGCGTCAGACCTAAAAATTGTTGGTGGAGGATCTGTATATATATAAGTATATATTACTCCAAAAGGTCAAAGCAAACAGAGTACACGAGATTGGTACTACCCATACTGCTGCTTTTCTCGATTTGCTTTGAATTTCATACTTCTACTTAGTACTTTTTCACCAAGAACGCAGTGTGAATTATAAAACGAATGATAAATTTGTATTGAAATTCATTGTTTACATCATTTCTATCCAATTTCTGTTTGGATGATTAATAGTTGTCATGGTAAAGTACACGTCAGTGGCGTCGGTGAAAAATCAGTGGTGCCGTGACTTTTTTTAAGGGGTTTATATAAGTTTCATTGACGGATAGGGATTTATATGGGACTTTGCTAAAGGGTGTATATTTGATAATGGAAGTATGGGAGCGGTTATTTAAGGAGTCTGACGAATCTGTGACGGATTTATATAGGAATTCTAGTTGCCTTGGGAACGGTTCGTTACATATATACGAAGTGACAAAGGCATTCCATAACCGGCACCCCTGTAGTGGCTCTCACACTACAGTTTAATGATGGCTCTGAGGTCACATGACTATGTATACGCAAACCATTTATATGTGAATTCGTATTTGGTGTTTATAATTCACACCCAGTTATTGTGGATATATTCCATAAAGAAAAGTGATTTAGCACATTGCAATTCGAGGAAAATCTCGATGGTGATATGTAGGAATACTTATCCGCTGGCCCGGATAGTATCTCCCCAAAAGTTCTGAAGAGGTGTGCTTCCACGCTGGTAAAACCACTGCGTAAGCTTTTCCATCTGTCCTACTCTACAGGTCTCTTTCCGAGTGGATGGAAAACAGCATTTGTCCAGCCCGTTGCAAAAAAGGCGTATCTTCATCCCTTTCAACTACCGACCAATTGCACTTACGTCCCTTCTTTCTAATAATAAATTCTGATAAATTTTCAGATCAAGAAATATCTCGAGAAACGAAAACTTCTTAATGACCGGCAGTACGGTTTTCGTAGCAATAGGTCCACTGGTGATATGATAGTGTGGAGACCTGTCAATGGTAATCAAGTGGAGACTGAAGAGAATCATTAATATAAAGGCATTCGTACAACAGCAGTCGAACCAGCAGGTTGTGCCTACTACATTTGGCGACGAGGAAAGGAGTTTACGAATTTCGGGGTGAAAAGAGAAAGATTGCAACTGTGAGTGCTTGTGTTTTGTTTTGCTTTCTTTTGTTCAACGTTGGCACTGTGTAGTGGAACATTGAATTCCGTGAAGTTAACAAAATATAATAAAGGTGAGAAAGAAATGGAAAACAGAATAAGTTGTTAGCATTAAATTGCGTTAACCGTTCTTTCCAGTTAGCATTGAATTGCGAAAAATCAAAAGAAAAAATTGTTTTGGGTTTGAAAGCATTAAATTGCGAAAGGAAAAGCGAATTGTACCAGAAAAAAAAGGTAAACAGGAATTCGGAATATTTAATATGTAATTTGTATTATATTTGCATTAAATTGCGTTTTGTTTGCAGAATAGCATTAAATTGCGAAAAAGAAGACAAATCTTGTTGAAGCATTTAATTGCGAAAAGACCAGGACAATATTTGTCGTGCAATGAGTGGAACTGGAATTGCTCCATTTTTGTGTGAAGTGATCGAGAAGTCACTCATCAGGTCAGAAAGGCAAAAGTGGGTGCGAGCATACAATTTATATATGGACGCAGAGGAAATCACCGATCCGAAGAAGAAAAAGAACAAATTTTTACATCTTGGTGGACCTCAATTGCAGGAGGTAATTTTTAATTTACCGGGAGCGTTAGTGGCAGAAGCAGAAAAAGAACAAGCAGAGGGGGAAAAAATGATATTTTTGAGATATTAGTTAAGAAGTTGAATGATTATTTTTCACCTAAAAGGAATTCCATTTTTGAGCATCATTTGATTCGTTCCTTAAAACCGGACAAGGACGAAAATTTTGATAAGTTCTTGTTGAAGCTGAGGAATCAAGCTTCCAAGTGTGATTTCGGTAAATCGAAAGACGCAATTTTTAAAATAAACTTAAAAGACAAAATTATCGATGTTTGGGCGGGTAGCGATTTAAAAAAGCGTTTATTGGAAAAGAACGCTCTCTGCAGGAGGTCTTAGATCTGTGTCATGCTTACGAACAAATTAATGCTGAGTCTGAGGCCATGGTTCCGTCGACGTCTGCGAACGTCAATATTTTCAAGATTAATTTAAGAGTGGGGAATATTGCTCGTGGTTGTGAATGTTTTAGATGCGGTGGCCGGGGCCATTATGGAAACAGTCCTAAGTGCCCGGCAAAGAATGCTTCTTGTAACAGGTGTAGACGGGTTGGTCATTTTGCTGTCAAATGTAGGACTAATGGCATTAAGCGAACTCAAGAACACAATAATGATTTCGGGATAAAGAAGCGTCGTGTGGAAGTTTCCAAAATCCGGTTTGTTGAGAAAACTAATAGCGACAGTGCAGAAAATAGTTCTGAAAACTTTGTTGAACACGGCTGTTTCAAAATAATGGAAAATGACTGTAATGCGGACAAATCTGTAATGCTTGCAGTTGAGTTCATGAAATGCCGCATTGGGGGAACATTTTTTATTTCTATGGTGATTGACTCAGGCTCTCGATTCAATCTCCTCAGCGAAGAAGATTGGAAGATTTTAAAAGCTCAAAATGCCTTAGTTTGGAATGTGAGAAATAGTTCAGAAAATCAATTTCGAGCGTATGCGGGTCAAGACTTACTCAAAATAAAGTTGGTTTTCGAGGCATCAATTGGAGTAAGAGATAATATTGACGTCATTTCTTCGTTCTATGTAATTGAGAAAGGAAGTCAATCACTTTTGGGCAGGGATACTGCCATCAAATTGCGTGTTTTAAAGTTGGGACTTGATGTTAACCAAATCAAGTCTGATAAACTGCAACACTTTCCAAAAATAAAAGGGGTATCGATCTCCCTGTCTGTTGATGATTCGATCCAGCCAGTTCAACAGCCATTGAGAAGGCTCGTGACTTACCTGGGGAAATTCATCCCCGATCTATGTGATCTTTCAGAACCTTTAAGATGTTTAACTAAAACGGATGTGAGATTTACTTGGGGCCCCAGTCAAGATAATGCGTTTGAGAAACTAAAAGTTCAACTTGCAAAAATTCCAACATTGTCTTACTTTAATCCTAGACATAGAATAAGGCTCATAGCGGATGAGAGCCCGGTAGCTTTGTGAGCTGTGTTGTTGCAGTTTAAAGCAAGTGACCCCAGTGTTTCTTTTGCAAGTAAGAGTCTCTCTGAGGTAGAGAGAAGATATTCTCAGACAGAGAAAGAGAGCCTTGCGTTGGTTTGGGCAATGGAGAGGTTCTACTATTTCTTGGCAGGCATTGAGTTCGAACTGGTTACGGATCATAAGCCATTGGAGGCCATTTTTAAACCGTCATCTAAACCTCCAGCCGGTATTTAACGTCGGGTGTTGCGGTTACAGGTTTTTAAATTTCGAGTAATCTATCAAGAGGGTAAATTCAACATTGCGGATTCATTTTCGAGGTTGTGTAAATTAAGTAATTCTCAATCTTTTGACGAGCGATGCGAACAAAATATTTGTTCTATTGTAGAAAGCGTAGAGTGGTTCCAACAGGTCTATCGATTAATGAAATTATAGAAAACTGCAACTCAGATACTGAACTTTTGGAAGCTGTGAACAGTGTTAAAACAAATGTTTGGAAAGCGGATACGAACAATCGGTTCTTTCCATTTCGGTTGGAGCTCAGCACCTTAGTGAATATTCTTTTGCTTGGAGTTAAGGTAGTCATTCCGTGTTCTTTGAGGCCCAAAGTTTTGGAACTGGCTCATGAAGGACACCCGGGTGAAACCGTTTTGAAGCGGAGGGTCCGTTCAAAAGTTTGGTGGCCGCTAATCGATCGAGATGTTGAAAATTGCGTGAAAAAATGTTACAATTGTTTACTTGTCTCACAACCTTTGAATCCAGCTCCAATGAAGAGACATGCATTCCCGGATAGTCCATGGTTGTGTCTAGCAATGGATTTGTTAGGTCCGTTGCCAAACCATGAATTCATGTTTGTAATCATCGATTATTATTCTCGGTATCACGAGATTAAATTTATAAAAATGATTACGTCAAGTGTTATAATCGAGATTCTAGAAAAATTATTTTCGAGGTTGGGCTATCCGGAGTCCATCAAAGCTGACAATGGCCAGCAATTCGTGAGTCAGGAGTTTAAAACTTACTGTGACGATAATAATATCAAACTCATAACTTCTCCACCTTACTGGCCTCAGGCGAATGGAGAGGTCGAGAACTTAAATCGATCAATTTTAAAGAGGCTTCAAATCGCTAATACCATGTGCCTGGATTATAAAAAGGAAATGGTTAAATTTATTATTATGTACAACGTAACACCCCATGGTACTACCGGGAAAGCTCCGTCAGAACTGCTTTTCAATCGGATTATTCGAGATAAAATCCCATCTATAAAAGATGTGCCCGGAGACGTTTTGGATTCTGTAGCGAGGGATTTAGATACAATCAACAAAGAAAAAGGAAAACAAAGAGCTGATAGAGTTCGTGGAGCGAAACTTTGTGATGTTGACGTGGGAGATAAAGTGGTACTTAAAAATTGGTGTAACGATATCGCACCGTGCTTCCTCTTATGAGGGAAGAGTGCGTAACCGGTGAGGTATTCAAATAAAACACTTGATTTTAGATTCCAAAAGTCCGCTGTCTAGGCGAGGCTGCGACTAAAGGTTCTTAAGTATTTATTTATTTTATGAGGGTTATATAACTAGGTCCGCTGTCTAAGGCAAATGGCTGCGACCGTTGTCTATGAGCTCTGAAGTTACTCTCTGACATTACTCCTTCCAACCACTCTTTTTATACAAAATCTTGGATATCGATCAGTCCTCAATACTTATTATCGATCGCATGCATTTTCATTGGTGATCCCAATATTCCCATACAATTGTCTTATCATTGCTTATTTTATATTGCATAATTCCCATAACCAGTCGATGTTGACATATTAATAGTGCACTGGCACCAGTACAATCACTTCCCTATAGGTCAGCATTAACCCACTTATAATATCATGAGTTGTGTCATCCACTGCCAATGCGATGTAAGCAGAATGTTCTGCTTAAATGCATTGGGATTTGTCATCGCCTTGCATGTCACATAGTCTATGGATTTTCCTTTTGTTGACATTGCATTCTTAAAGGGAATCTCCATTGGACTGCGACTGCGAGTGCATGAAGTGAAATTTGACGCTGGTTTGATAAAAGAATATTTTGTTTAGCCGACGGTGAGCGTACGTTAATAAAGTTGAATACTTTATTATACCGCTGGTATGTATGTGCATCATAATGTATGGTTTTAGGAATAGTATGCAATGCTGGGAATGATCTTGCATGCGATTAGGACGGAGAAGCAATCGATATAATTTGGGGTGCTTGTAGTGAATACTACATCCCTCCCCCCTTAAAAAAAGGAAATTAGTATCTTGAAGAGATTAATTTTCTGTTGCTATGGAGTGGGTGTAAAGGAGCGTGTCACTGAGTTTACATAGAACTTTTTATAATTAGTATGTATTTAAAAAAATTGACATATTTCAATTTGTTTGTAAAAATAAATATAGTAATTGATAATTGAAATAGTAATTGATAAATATAGTAATTGATAATTGGAATAGTAATTGGTAAATATAGTAATTGATTTTTTTTTTTTTTTTTTGAACATAAGAGTTGACATATAGGTACAAATTATTATTATCGTTATTAGATTATACATTTTTTTTTTTTGTTTGTTGTAATTCATTATTTTTTCTTAAGTTTAACTAATTACTTAGAACAAATATTGGCATTTCGTTTTCATTTTGGGTCACCCGGACAAATTTCTTTTCTTTTTTTGGTTCATGTTGCAATACATAGGTTTGGTATCTTTTATAGCAAAGTGAAATTATTAAGATTATGAAGATTATATATATTAATGTATAGTAGTGTACATCGTGTTTGTCAATTGTTAAAAATGGTGTTTGTTCCATGGTTTTTTGAAAATTAATATCTTTAGATAGAAGTCTAAGTTCATCTTGACTTGAATATTTTATGAATGTTAGTTTCTATTCGGGTTTGGTTTCATTTTTCAAATAAACTTCTTTTATTTTAGAAATATTTAAGGCAGGGATAAAGGAATTATAAACAGAAGTAGCTTTTTCGTTTTTAGCCCATATTGTGAGATCTTTCGATTTTAGCAAACAGTTTCCCGTGAATTCAAGAGTAGCTGTTCCTTCTAGGGTATGCGTAACAATAGAATCTTGGCAAATTTCATCTACTATATATTTGTTTAAAGAGGAGAACAACCATGTGTTTGGTTGGGAAGTTTGTATCCAAACGGTACATATATTTTTGTCTGATTTTCTTTGTCGTTCTTGTTATTCCTTGGTGGCCTCCAAACGGGGAGTCATGAAAATCGAATAACACAGTTTTTATGCTTTCGATGCTATCAAGAAATATTCTTTCGTCAGTGAAGAGATGAATAGTTATATTATGGTTTTGAAATATAGCTGTAACAATGTTTTTAATAGAAAGCTTGGAATCATTATTCATAGGTGGTAAAGCGAGTCCTATTGAATTATTTTTATTGTTTATATCTTTGATTAAAGACAGACATTGCTTTATAACTTCTTCGTCTTTATTAATTCAAACAGGGATGGGTAAAGTAGTTATGTAAAAGGTTTCGTCATTACTCAAGAAGGTGGAGTATTTTCCTATATCAGGTTTTATAAAATTTGTAAATTTTGTTTTTATTTCGTTTTCTACTACAGATTCTATTATTGGTAAAATTATGACTTTAGTTTTTATGAGTTTATTAAAGTAAATTGATCCTTTCTCCTCCAGCAAGGTGAAACTTGACAGGATTTTTATGTCTTCTAGATTCTCATTTTGCGTTACTTGGTCAGCTTCTTGATTCTGAATTGTTTTGTTTAGTCTTTGTTTCTGACCACGTGTTAATGCCAATATTTTATTATATTCACCTATATTTCGACTCAGAGCATCTGCATTCAGATTTATTTTTCCTGGTTTGTACTTTACTGTATACTCGTATTCTGACAATAAAATTTTCCATCTCGCTAGCCTAGACATGGGATCTGTTCGGGAAAAAAGCCATTGTAAAGGTTTGTGGTCGGTGCAAATAGTGAAGTGTTTGCCGTAAATATACGGACGAAATTGCTGTATAGCATATACAATTGCTAGTAATTCTTTTTCGGTTGTATTATACTTGATCTCTGCATCGTTTAATGTTCTACTTGCAAAAGATATGGGTTTATCTTGTCCGATGGTACCTTGGGACAAAACGGCTCCTATTCCGACATCGCTAGCATCTGTTGTAACAATAAACTTTTCCTTAAAATTTGGGTAGGCTAAAACTGGGGGATTTATCATTTTATTTTTTAGATCTCGGAATGCCTCGTCGCAAAAGGTATCCCATTTAAAAACACAATTTTTCTTTAACAGTTTTGTTAGTGGTTTGGCTATGGTGGAAAAATTTTCTATAAACTTCCTGTAATAGCCAAAGAAACCTAGAAAAGCTTTTATACCCTTGGTGTTCTTAGGCGTAGGATAAGTTCTTACGGCTTTAATTTTTTCTGGATCTGGTTTTAATCCATCTTCGGAAATAAGATGTCCGAGGTACATGAGTTCATGTTTTAGGAAATTGCATTTTTCTGGTTGGAGTTTCAGATTATGCATACTTAATTGATTAAGAACTTTTATTAATTTGGAGTTATGATCTTTAAGGTCGTAACCGTAGAGAACTATGTCGTCCATATAGACGAAACAGTCGAAACCTTGTAAGCCAGTGAGAACATTGTTCATCAGGCGCTGAAAGGTTGCAGGTGCATTCTTTAAACCAAATGGCATACGATTATATTCGTAATGTCCAAAGGGAGTGCTAAATGCAGTCTTGCACCGATCGTTTTCATCCATCAAGATCTGATGAAATCCTTTAGCCAAATCTAAAGTGCTGAAATATTTTGCCCTTCCTAATTGGTCAAATATGTCACTAATATTTTTGGCAGTGGGTAAGCATCTCCAATAGTTAGGTCGTTCAGTTTCCTGAAATCAACAACTACCCTCCAACGTTTGCTTCCATCGCTTCCGGTTTTCTTGGGAACGAGTAACAAAGGTGAATTCCAGGGACTGGAGCTTGGTCGTACGATGTCATCGCCCAACATTTCCTGCACTTGTTTGTGGATTTCCTCTTTTTGACTCTCTGGAAGCCGGTAAGGTTTTATATAAAGCGGGGGTTTATTCTCCTCAGTACCAATTCTATGCGTAATGGAGTTGGTATTAGTAAGGTGGTCCCCCTCTAGATAAAAGAGATCGTTATATTCTCTGCAGATCTTGAGAATAGATTCCTTCTCTTCGGTGTTACAATGGTCTAATATCAACATAGTTTCTAACTTATTTAATCGTTTCTCAATTTTGTTCTTAAAGCGATTCATATTATCAACTTGATAATACTGATCTAAAACATCTTTAGTTTCCGTATGTAAATGAAATAAAAGAAGAAACTTTTTACAATAAATGAAATTCAATATTTATTAAAACATAAAAGAAATTAAAATTAAGTTTTTATATAAATGTTAATCTAAAGTTTGCAAATAGAATTTAGTCTGATGAGGAGGACTGTACTCTGTCGTAGACGTCGATCGAATGACAATTGCTCGTTTTGATATGTCCGTTAAAGATGATCTGCTGACTGTAAAAGGCCTTTTTACGGGATTTGAATACGGTAGTCATTTAATCCACAAGAGGACTTAGTTATTTACTTATGTTGTCGTTATGTACTTTGTTTTTCAGTGTTGCCGTACTGATGAATTGTAGTGTTGCTACATTACTCCCCCTTTAGTGTGAGGGCATGGGTAAGCGCAGCTTAACTACTCTGCCGAAACGCGTTCTATATGTTTCTTTTTATTTGATGGGTTGCTTGAAGTTGTTACATCTGGGTCAGCTGTGACAAATGCAGATTTGAGGCGGTCAATTGAAATCTTTTGGGCGGAACCATCGATGTTGACTTTAAAATACTTCTTGTATTTTTTTAAGACGAGAAATGGGCCGTTGTATGGAGGTTGAAGCGGCTTTCGTACTGCGTCTACACGAACAAAAACATGTGTACAAGTCTCCAAGGATGGTTGAATAAAAAACAGTCTTGACGAACTATGATGAACCGGTTCCGCGGGGCAGTACCTTTTTAGCGATTGAGATAGTTTTTTCACAAAGTCGTTGTCGTTGACGTTTTCCTGTGGAGATACAAAAAACTGACCAGGAATTCTTAGGGCCTTACCATAAAGCATTTCTGCAGGTGTTGCATTTATATTTTCTTTGCAAGCTACTCGAAGACCGAGCATGATGAGTGGTAACTCGTCTGACCAGCTCCCTGGCATTTTTGTTTTGAAAGCTGACTTCAATGAGCGGTGCCAACGTTCAATCATCCCGTTCGCTTGGGGGTGATAAGCGGTGGTTTTCAGATGACGAACACCCAGAATGTTGTTGAGTTGACGAAATAAACTTGACTCAAACTGCCGCCCACGATCTGTTGTTATTTGAGATGGAACTCCGTAGCGCGATATCCAGCCACTTATGAAAGCTTTAGCCACGGTCTCTGCTGTGATGTCAGCGATGGGAATAGCCTCCGGCCAACGAGTTGCTCGGTCGATAATTGTTAACAAATACGAATATCCATTCGACGGAGGTAGTGGACCGACCAGATCCATGTGAAGGTGTTCAAATCGTTCTGATGGCGCGTTGTACGACTGCAGGGGTGACCTGTTGTGCACTTGAATTTTGCATCGCTGACACACTATACAATGTTTTACGAACTGCGTACAGTCTTTACGCATCATGGGCCATACATAGCGTTGTTTTAAAAGCTTAATGGTCGCACGATTTCCAAGATGTGCCAAGTTGTGAATGTTCGCTAAAACGGTATTGCGAAACTTTTTAGTGATGAATGGTCGAATGTACATACCTGAGACATCGCATATTAATGTGGTTTCGGTTTCGGTGTTTTTCACTGCTTTTAGAACAAGAGACGATGTGTTGTTGTTTGTTAGTAAACCTTTTAACTCTGGATCAATTAATTGATCTTTTTCCAGTTCATGGAGGTCGATAAAATTGTTTTTTGTTACTTCTTGTATTCTAGAAAGCCAGTCCGGGACGATGTTGTCCTTACCTGACACATGACGTATATCGGTAGAAAACTGGCTGATATAATCGAGATATCGAGCTTGCCTGGGTGAAGCTTTGTCCGCTTTTTGACGAAAAGCGTAGACCAAAGGCTTGTGGTCTGATAGTATGATGAAATCTCTGCCCTCTAGAAAAGGTCGAAAATGTTTAATTGATTCGTATATGGCCAGTAACTCTCGGACGTATGTTGAGAAATTCCTTTGAGAATCCGAGAGTTTTTTGGAAAAGAAAGCTAGTGGTTTTGTTTCTTCACCTATTGTTTGGTTTAAAACAGAACCTAAGGCGAAGTCCGATGCGTCCACTGCTAAAGATATCCTGGAATTAGATGTAGGATGAACTAAGAGAGTGGCCTTGCATAGCGCTTCTTTGTACTCAAAGAATGCTGCCTCGGAGTCTTGAGTCCATTTAATTAGTCGTTTATCGTTCTTCACATTACCTTCGATTAGTTTTTGAAGTCGACCTTGGATTGTAGCTGCGTTCGGAATAAACCTCCGGTAGAAGTTTATCATTGCTATGAATCGTCGTAGGTCCTTGGCTATCTTCGGCTTTTCGAACTCTTGGATTGCTGCAACTTTACTTGGCAATGGTTTGATTCCTGCAGGCGTAACGAGATGGCCTAAAAATTGGACCTCTGACTTACCCCAAACGCACTTCGATAAGTTAACAGTAAGACCATATTCACGAAGCCTAGTGAAGATGGTTCGCAGGTGAATTTCATGCTCCTCAGCTGATTCGGATGCGCACAATAAATCGTCAATGTACGGTACTACGAAATCAAGGCCACGCAACACCTCGTCGATCAACCGCTGGAACGTTTGCGCTGCGTTTTTTAGGCCTTCTGTCATGAAGTGGAATTCCCATAGTCCAAAAGGAGTAGTTATAGCCGTTTTTGGTATATCAGCTGGTTCCACCGGGACTTGATGATACGCTTTTTCGAGATCGATGGTGCTAAAAACTTTTTTTCCATGACAAATGTTGACGAAATCTTGCACATGGGCGATGGAATATTTGTCTGGAACTGTGATGTCGTTAAGTCGTCTGTAATCTCCACACGGTCGCCATGTGTTGTCTTTTTTTGGGACCATGTGCAAGGGAGATGACCAGTTGCTTTTAGAAGGTTTGCAAATACCTTGTTCATATAACTGGTGGAATATGGCTTTGGCGGATTTAAGTTTTTCTTGCGGTAGTCGGCGAGGGCGTGCGGTGACTGGTGGGCCAGTTGTTAAGATACGATGTGTTATGCTAGTTTTTATTTCTCTATGTTTTGTCGGCTGCTTTTCAAACAGATCTTTAAATTGCTTAAGAAGAAACGAAAAAGGATTATTTGTGTCAATCAATTTTACCTGAGGGGTGTCAGAGGAATCAATGCTACCAATGTTGAACAACTCAGTTGAGTTGTCTATCAATTTTCTGCTTCGTAAGTCCACCGAAAGATTAAAAAATTTTAGAAAATCTGCACCAATTATAGGCATTTGAACTTGCGCGATTGTGAAATGCCATGGGAATGTTCTTCGGAGACCAAGTGATAGAACAAGTTTTTCTTGTCCGTAGACGTTGATTTCAGAGCCATTTGCAGCATACAATCTGAGACTGTTTGACTGATTTTTCGTAGAGTCGAAGGAGCGCTTTGTTGGTGGTACGATAGACACGTCTGCACCGGTATCTATTAGAAAGTTACGACCGGTGGTTTTGTCATAAACGTAAAGGCGAGCTGATGAAGTACCGAGTTCATTCGCCTTTAATTGAACTCGGCTTTCTAGTTTTCCGTCGTGAAGGTACATGGTGGTCGGCATTTAGTTGCTTTTGATCCAAATTTCTTGTGAAACCAACAATAATTTGTATTCTCGGATCCGCTATTGCGAGAGTCTCCTTGTCTGGAACGTGACGGAGTACGATCTCGTCGAACACGTTGTTCCAGCAACTGAAAACGTCTACAAATGTCATCCATTTGAGCTGAAAGCCTGGCTAATGACGAAAGCGAAGGGTCTTCTCTTCGAGCGTTGGTCTGTGGTCTAGATGTAGCCGCTGACACCATGTTTGTAGTTTCCATTATTCTATCAGCCATTTTGGCCACCTTGTCGAGGGTTTCATCGCTCCAGGGGGAAAGAATTTGTTGCAGGTTCATCGGGAGGCAACCGAGCCACAATGTTGAAATGAATTTATCCTCAACGTTTTCTCCCGCAAGGTTTCGCATTTCCTCAAGAAGTCGTGAAGGTTTTTTGTCGCCTAGTTCCATTTGAGACAGAAGTTTTTTTATCTTACCGTGGTCACTGGGAGTAAATTCTTTGATGAGCTGAGTTTTGAGGGCCTTGTACTTATCTGAAACAGGTGGTTGACGTAAGAATCCACGAATTTTTTCTGCTACAGTTTGATTTAGCTGGGATACTACAGTGTGGTACATTGTTGTGTCGGATGTGATTCGATTTACAGCAAACTGCGACTCGAGGAGGAAAAACCATAGCTCTGGGTCAGAAGTAAAAAATTCTTGGGTTTTGATGCGGCTGGAATTGATCACGTGCTCGGTCGTTTGAGTTATGTTATTTGTGTGATCACTTAATGGAATATTTGCTGTGTTTTCTGTCTTTTCATCGTCATTGGATTTTTTGTCCTCCATTTCGCAAACAAAAAATTTTTTTTTTTTTTTTTGTTCGGGGTCACCAATTTAGTTTCCGTATGTAAATGAAATAAAAGAAGAAACTTTTTACAATAAATGAAATTCAATATTTATTAAAACATAAAAGAAATTAAAATTAAGTTTTTATATAAATGTTAATCTAAAGTTTGCAAATAGAATTTAGTCTGATGAGGAGGACTGTACTCTGTCGTAGACGTCGATCGAATGACAATTGCTCGTTTTGATATGTCCGTTAAAGATGATCTGCTGACTGTAAAAGGCCTTTTTACGGGATTTGAATACGGTAGTCATTTAATCCACAAGAGGACTTAGTTATTTACTTATGTTGTCGTTATGTACTTTGTTTTTCAGTGTTGCCGTACTGATGAATTGTAGTGTTGCTACACATCCCAAGTTAAATTTAAGGTGTTTATATTTATCGTTTTTTTCCTTTTCTAAGGTATTCATTGCTAAAATTTTAATTTTATTATTCTTAGGTCTTACTATTGTTTCGCCCAAATATACTCCTGGAATAATTAGTTTCTTTTTTATAACAATGTCCTGGAGATTTGTATCATGTTGTTCGAATGGAATTTCTATCATTTGCTGACTACGGGATGGAAGGGTTACGTTTACATTTTTACTAATGGAAGTGTTACGATTGCTTATTTTTGGTGTAGTCTTATAATCTGCTACAGTATTGTTTATTATACTTTAGTTTCCTTGCTCTTTTTGCTTTCGTTTTCTAAAGTCTTATTATTATTTTTACCTGCTACACCATTTTTTAATGTAGTCTTATTGGTATTTTTATTTTTACTATCCATTTTTCCCGTATCGTTTAACACAAATGAAGGTGATTCCTCGTTATCAGAATCGATATTCTCATTAAGCTTATTGGAACTAGAGATTCCACTCGCATGTTGGTGGAGTTTATGGTTGATGGATACTTCATCGGATTTTGGAACTGAATTGTCCTCCTTTGTTATACCATCGCCTCTAGTTTCAAAGTCATAGCCCGTAGGCACCGCCTCGTGAGGGGTAGCTTTGTGAATATTTTTTCTGGTTGGAAAGTTATTGAAATCGATCTCATTTACTTCGAGAATCTGTTTCTTGTAATTAACTTTACATTTATGTTTGTTGAGAAAATCATTTCCTAAAATTCCATCGTAAACTAAATTTATTTGGGGTGTTAAAACTTGAAAAGAGTGTTTCAGAAAGAGATTCTTTTCTTCGTTTATTATGAAAGAACCTGTTATTTCTCCTAGGGTAAAAACTGAATCACCTGAAATAGAAGATATTGTGCATTTTTTTGCAAAGTTCGCTTTTGTCCACTGTCTGTTTTTATACAGACTTATATCTGCTCCAGTGTCTATTAGGAAAGTGGAGTATTTTCTATTTGATGGCTGGAATTGAATGCGTATTACCGGCTCATCAAAATCTGGGCAGAGTGAAATTGTTAGACTTTTTGTTTTTATATTTGCGGGTCGGCATTTGTATCCAGTCGGGAAGGATGACCCATCTCTTCCTCCCGATCGTAGTCGTTTCCCGAATTGTTTTCGGAAGGGTGAAAGTCCTCACCGGGTTGCCAATTTTGAAACCCTTGTCTGACTTTGTACTGCCGGACGTTTGTGGAGTTTCGATCAATTTGTTGTCTTTGAGAACTGTTTCTGAACGGGTTTTGGTTAAAGTTAATTTGTCCAGACTGTGACAATTTAAATCTGCAATCTGTTTCTCTGTGATTGGGTTTATTACAGTACCCACAAGTGAGACGTTGTACTTCTCTTTTAATTTGGACTGGTTGGTTTGGGAAATGATTAAGTTTTCTATTTGGATTACTGTAACAATTTTCTTTAGAATGGCCTACCCTGTTACAAATTTGGCAAGTGAGGCGTGATGAAGAAGGGAAGTTCGAATACTGACGGTTTTCGTTATTAACCGTAGGAGGGATAGTTCGTTCTAGACGATTTAAGTGTTCCTCAGCATAGGCAATAGAATTTTTAAGATCTTTTGATCCATGAGCTTGTACCATCAATCTGAGATTTTGGTTCCTCAGACCATCCTCAAAAGTTTGAATGGCTAGACTTTCATTTTCTTGGAACAGGAATTTTCTAACTTCCTCTTCTGCGGAACTAGCGTATGTCGCGGAGTTTAAAGAGTTCAGTAGTTGTGTAATACGGTCACCAAATTCTTTAACTGTTTCTCTTCCTCGTTGCCGAGCTGCAAGCAACTCATTTTGGGCGGAGGAGCGTGATTTTACTGGGGTATATTCCTTTTTTAGGAGGGCGTGAAGGTCTTCCCATTTTTCGACCGTCTTGAATTGTATCAATTCGAATGCTGGTCCTTCTAGTCTAGTTTTTACTATCTTTAAAATTAGCTTACGGTCGGCATCAGTTTTAACTGAACCGAAAAGAAGGTCGCCACAAGCTAGAAATTTTGAAAGATCCCCTGCTTGTCCGTTTAAAATCGGCACAATATTTATAACGTCGTTAAGACTTATTCTATATTCCGATACTGCCATTTTGATATATGAATGAAAGGGCAAGTTCTCGAAAAGGCTAACTTTAATTTTTCGTAAGTTACGGGTAGGAATTTTGAAAGAGAAAAAAAAATGTTTATTTGGTTCCGCGATAGGAGAAAAAAAAACGATTCAACGAATGACCCAAGTGAAAACAAAAAAAAAATACAGTGGTGTGATATGATAAATAATATATTTTAGAATATTAGAATAAATACCTTAAAAAAAAATTTTTTGGTGATGTCGTTTTTCTTGCCGTCGATATTTTTCTTGCCGCTGATATTGGTGATGCCAGGCAAGCTTCACGCTCTAGAGTTGGTATTGTCCACCTGGTCTTTTAATTGCACTGCCTACTGTCGGCCAAATGCTTAAGCTCTAAAGCTAGCAAGGTCTTACTCTTGTAGGACTTCTAACACTTTTTTTTCACTTTTTGCTGGTGTGTAGCCCCAGCACGCCTCAGAAGATCGGTCTTCTGTCTTGGTAGGAGATCACTTTTAATGGATCCCACCGCTGCCACCAATTTGTTGTAACGATATCGCACCGTGCTTCCTCTTATGAGGGAAGAGTACGTAACCGGAGAGGTGTTCAAATAAAACACTTGATTTTAGATTCCAAAAGTCCGCTGTCTAGGCGAGGCTGCGACTAAAGGTTCTTAAGTATTTATTTATTTTATGAGGCTTATTTAACTAGGTCCGCTGTCTAAGGCAAATGGCTGCGACCGTTGTCTATGAGCTCTGAAGTTACTCTCTGACATTACTCCTTCCAACCACTCTTTTTATACAAAATCTTGGATATCGATCAGTCCTCAATACTTATTATCGATCACATGCATTTTCATTGGTGATCCCAATATTCCCATACAATTGTCTTATCATTGCTTATTTTATATTGCATAATTCCCATAACCAGTCGATGTTGACATATTAATAGTGCACTGGCACCAGTACAATCACTTCCCTATAGGTCAGCATTAACCCACTTATAATATCATGAGTTGTGTCATCCACTGCCAATGCGATGTAAGCAGAATGTTGTGCTTAAATGCATTGGGATTTGTCATCGCCTCGCATGTCACATAGTCTATGGATTTTCCTTTTGTTGACATTGCATTCTTAAAGGGAATCTCCATTGGACTGCGACTGCGAGTGCATGAAGTGAAATTTGACGCTGGTTTGATAAAAGAATATTTTGTTTAGCCGACGGTGAGCGTACGTTAATAAAGTTGAATACTTTATTATACCGCTGGTATGTATGTGCATCATAATGTATGGTTTTAGGAATAATATGCAATGCTGGGAATGATCTTGCATGCGATTAGGACGGAGAAGCAATCGATATAATTTGGGGTGCTTGTAGTGAATACTACATCCCTCCCCCCTTAAAAAAAGGAAATTAGTATCTTGAAGAGATTAATTTTCTGTTGCTATGGAGTGGGTGTAAAGGAGCGTGTCACTGAGTTTACATAGAACTTTTTATAATTAGTATGTATTTAAAAAAATTGACATATTTCAATTTTTTTGTAAAAATAAATATAGTAAGTGATAATTGAAATAGTAATTGATAAATATAGTAATTGATAATTGGAATAGTAATTAGTAAATATAGTAATTGATTTTTTTTTTTTTTTTTTTTGAACATAAGAGTTGACATATAGGTACAAATTATTATTATCGTTATTAGATTATACATTTTTTTTGTTGTTGTTGTAATTCCTTATTTTTTCTTAAGTTTAACTAATTACTTAGAACAAATATTGGCATTTCGTTTTCATTTTGGGTCACCCGGACAAATTTCTTTTCTTTTTTTGGTTCATGTTTCAATACATAGGTTTGGTATCTTTTATAGCAAAGTGAAATTATTAAGATTATGAAGATTATATATATTAATGTATAGTGGTGTACATCGTGTTTGTCAATTGTTAAAAATGGTGTTTGTTCCATGGTTTTTTGAAAATTAATATCTTTAGATAGAAGTCTAAGTTCATCTTGACTTGAATATTTTATGAATGTTAGTTTCTATTCGGGTTTGGTTTCATTTTTCAAATAAACTTCTTTTATTTTAGAAATATTTAAGGCAGGGATAAAGGAATTATAAACAGAAGTAGCTTTTTCGTTTTTAGCCCATATTGTGAGATCTTTCGATTTTAGCAAACAGTTTCCCGTGAATTCAAGACGTCGGGTGTTGCGGTTACAGGCTTTTAAATTTCGAGTAATCTATCAAGAGGGTAAATTCAACATTGCGGATTCATTTTCGAGGTTGTGTAAATTAAGTAATTCTCAATCTTTTGACGAGCGATGCGAACAAAATATTTGTTCTATTGTAGAAAGCGTAGAGTGGTTCCAACAGGTCTATCGATTAATGAAATTATAGAAAACTGCAACTCAGATACTGAACTTTTGGAAGCTGTGAACAGTGTTAAAACAAATGTTTGGAAAGCGGATACGAACAATCGGTTCTTTCCATTTCGGTTGGAGCTCAGCACCTTAGTGAATATTCTTTTGCTTGGAGTTAAGGTAGTCATTCCGTGTTCTTTGAGGCCCAAAGTTTTGGAACTGGCTCATGAAGGACACCCGGGTGAAACCGTTTTGAAGCGGAGGGTCCGTTCAAAAGTTTGGTGGCCGCTAATCGATCGAGATGTTGAAAATTGCGTGAAAAAATGTTACAATTGTTTACTTGTCTCACAACCTTTGAATCCAGCTCCAATGAAGAGACATGCATTCCCGGATAGTCCATGGTTGTGTCTAGCAATGGATTTGTTAGGTCCGTTGCCAAACCATGAATTCATTTTTGTAATCATCGGTTATTATTCTCGGTATCACGAGATTAAATTTATAAAAATGATTACGTCAAGTGTTATAATCGAGATTCTAGAAAAATTATTTTCGAGGTTGGGCTATCCGGAGTCCATCAAAGCTGACAATGGCCAGCAATTCGTGAGTCAGGAGTTTAAAACTTACTGTGACGATAATAATATCAAACTCATAACTTCTCCACCTTACTGGCCTCAGGCGAATGGAGAGGTCGAGAACTTAAATCGATCAATTTTAAAGAGGCTTCAAATCGCTAATACCATGTGCCTGGATTATAAAAAGGAAATGGTTAAATTTATTATTATGTACAACGTAACACCCCATGGTACTACCGGGAAAGCTCCGTCAGAACTGCTTTTCAATCGGATTATTCGAGATAAAATCCCATCTATAAAAGATGTGCCCGGAGACGTTTTGGATTCTGTAGCGAGGGATTTAGATACAATCAACAAAGAAAAAGGAAAACAAAGAGCTGATAGAGTTCGTGGAGCAAAACTTTGTGATGTTGACGTGGGAGATAAAGTGGTACTTAAAAATTGTTGTAACGATATCGCACCGTGCTTCCTCTTATGAGGGAAGAGTGCGTAACCGGTGAGGTATTCAAATAAAACACTTGATTTTAGATTCCAAAAGTCCGCTGTCTAGGCGAGGCTGCGACTAAAGGTTCTTAAGTATTTATTTATTTTATGAGGCTTATATAACTAGGTCCGCTGTCTAAGGCAAATGGCTGCGACCGTTGTCTATGAGCTCTGAAGTTACTCTCTGACATTACTCCTTCCAACCACTCTTTTTATACAAAATCTTGGATATCGATCAGTCCTCAATACTTATTATCGATCGCATGCATTTTCATTGGTGATCCCAATATTCCCATACAATTGTCTTATCATTGCTTATTTTATATTGCATAATTCCCATAACCAGTCGATGTTGACATATTAATAGTGCACTGGCACCAGTACAATCACTTCCCTATAGGTCAGCATTAACCCACTTATAATATCATGAGTTGTGTCATCCACTGCCAATGCGATGTAAGCAGAATGTTCTGCTTAAATGCATTGGGATTTGTCATCGCCTTGCATGTCACATAGTCTATGGATTTTCCTTTTGTTGACATTGCATTCTTAAAGGGAATCTCCATTGGACTGCGACTGCGAGTGCATGAAGTGAAATTTGACGCTGGTTTGATAAAAGAATATTTTGTTTAGCCGACGGTGAGCGTACGTTAATAAAGTTGAATACTTTATTATACCGCTGGTATGTATGTGCATCATAATGTATGGTTTTAGGAATAGTATGCAATGCTGGGAATGATCTTGCATGCGATTAGGACGGAGAAGCAATCGATATAATTTGGGGTGCTTGTAGTGAATACTACATCCCTCCCCCCTTAAAAAAAGGAAATTAGTATCTTGAAGAGATTAATTTTCTGTTGCTATGGAGTGGGTGTAAAGGAGCGTGTCACTGAGTTTACATAGAACTTTTTATAATTAGTATGTATTTAAAAAAATTGACATATTTCAATTTTTTTGTAAAAATAAATATAGTAATTGATAATTGAAATAGTAATTGATAAATATAGTAATTGATAATTGGAATAGTAATTGGTAAATATAGTAATTGATTTTTTTTTTTTTTTTTGAACATAAGAGTTGACATATAGGTACAAATTATTATTATCGTTATTAGATTATACATTTTTTTTTTGTTTGTTGTAATTCATTATTTTTTCTTAAGTTTAACTAATTACTTAGAACAAATATTGGCATTTCGTTTTCATTTTGGGTCACCCGGACAAATTTCTTTTCTTTTTTTGGTTCATGTTGCAATACATAGGTTTGGTATCTTTTATAGCAAAGTGAAATTATTAAGATTATGAAGATTATATATATTAATGTATAGTAGTGTACATCGTGTTTGTCAATTGTTAAAAATGGTGTTTGTTCCATGGTTTTTTGAAAATTAATATCTTTAGATAGAAGTCTAAGTTCATCTTGACTTGAATATTTTATGAATGTTAGTTTCTATTCGGGTTTGGTTTCATTTTTCAAATAAACTTCTTTTATTTTAGAAATATTTAAGGCAGGGATAAAGGAATTATAAACAGAAGTAGCTTTTTCGTTTTTAGCCCATATTGTGAGATCTTTCGATTTTAGCAAACAGTTTCCCGTGAATTCAAGAGTAGCTGTTCCTTCTAGGGTATGCGTAACAATAGAATCTTGGCAAATTTCATCTACTATATATTTGTTTAAAGAGGAGAACAACCATGTGTTTGGTTGGGAAGTTTGTATCCAAACGGTACATATATTTTTGTCTGATTTTCTTTGTCGTTCTTGTTATTCCTTGGTGGCCTCCAAACGGGGAGTCATGAAAATCGAATAACACAGTTTTTATGCTTTCGATGCTATCAAGAAATATTCTTTCGTCAGTGAAGAGATGAATAGTTATATTATGGTTTTGAAATATAGCTGTAACAATGTTTTTAATAGAAAGCTTGGAATCATTATTCATAGGTGGTAAAGCGAGTCCTATTGAATTATTTTTATTGTTTATATCTTTGATTAAAGACAGACATTGCTTTATAACTTCTTCGTCTTTATTAATTCAAACAGGGATGGGTAAAGTAGTTATGTAAAAGGTTTCGTCATTACTCAAGAAGGTGGAGTATTTTCCTATATCAGGTTTTATAAAATTTGTAAATTTTGTTTTTATTTCGTTTTCTACTACAGATTCTATTATTGGTAAAATTATGACTTTAGTTTTAATGAGTTTATTAAAGTAAATTGATCCTTTCTCCTCCAGCAAGGTGAAACTTGACAGGATTTTTATGTCTTCTAGATTCTCATTTTGCGTTACTTGGTCAGCTTCTTGATTCTGAATTGTTTTGTTTAGTCTTTGTTTCTGACCACGTGTTAATGCCAATATTTTATTATATTCACCTATATTTCGACTCAGAGCATCTGCATTCAGATTTATTTTTCCTGGTTTGTACTTTACTGTATGCTCGTATTCTGACAATAAAATTTTCCATCTCGCTAGCCTAGACATGGGATCTGTTCGGGAAAAAAGCCATTGTAAAGGTTTGTGGTCGGTGCAAATAGTGAAGTGTTTGCCGTAAATATACGGACGAAATTGCTGTATAGCATATACAATTGCTAGTAATTCTTTTTCGGTTGTATTATACTTGATCTCTGCATCGTTTAATGTTCTACTTGCAAAAGATATGGGTTTATCTTGTCCGATGGTACCTTGGGACAAAACGGCTCCTATTCCGACATCGCTAGCATCTGTTGTAACAATAAACTTTTCCTTAAAATTTGGGTAGGCTAAAACTGGGGGATTTATCATTTTATTTTTTAGATCTCGGAATGCCTCGTCGCAAAAGGTATCCCATTTAAAAACACAATTTTTCTTTAACAGTTTTGTTAGTGGTTTGGCTATGGTGGAAAAATTTTCTATAAACTTCCTGTAATAGCCAAAGAAACCTAGAAAAGCTTTTATACCCTTGGTGTTCTTAGGCGTAGGATAAGTTCTTACGGCTTTAATTTTTTCTGGATCTGGTTTTAATCCATCTTCGGAAATAAGATGTCCGAGGTACATGAGTTCATGTTTTAGGAAATTGCATTTTTCTGGTTGGAGTTTCAGATTATGCATATCTACTTAATTGATTAAGAACTTTTATTAATTTGGAGTTATGATCTTTAAGGTCGTAACCGTAGAGAACTATGTCGTCCATATAGACGAAACAGTCGAAACCTTGTAAGCCAGTGAGAACATTGTTCATCAGGCGCTGAAAGGTTGCAGGTGCATTCTTTAAACCAAATGGCATACGATTATATTCGTAATGTCCAAAGGGAGTGCTAAATGCAGTCTTGCACCGATCGTTTTCATCCATCAAGATCTGATGAAATCCTTTAGCCAAATCTAAAGTGCTGAAATATTTTGCCCTTCCCAATTGGTCAAATATGTCACTAATATTTTTGGCAGTGGGTAAGCATCTCCAATAGTTAGGTCGTTCAGTTTCCTGAAATCAACAACTACCCTCCAACGTTTGCTTCCATCGCTTCCGGTTTTCTTGGGAACGAGTAACAAAGGTGAATTCCAGGGACTGGAGCTTGGTCGTACGATGTCATCGTCCAACATTTCCTGCACTTGTTTGTGGATTTCCTCTTTTTGACTCTCTGGAAGCCGGTAAGGTTTTATATAAAGCGGGGGTTTATTCTCCTCAGTACCAATTCTATGCGTAATGGAGTTGGTATTAGTAAGGTGGTCCCCCTCTAGATAAAAGAGATCGTTATATTCTCTGCAGATCTTGAGAATAGATTCCTTCTCTTCGGTGTTACAATGGTCTAATATCAACATAGTTTCTAACTTATTTAATCGTTTCTCAATTTTGTTCTTAAAGCGATTCATATTATCAACTTGATAATACTGATCTAAAACATCCCAAGTTAAATTTAAGGTGTTTATATTTATCGTTGTTTTCCTTTTCTAAGGTATTCATTGCTAAAATTTTAATTTTATTATTCTTAGGTCTTACTATTGTTTCGCCCAAATATACTCCTGGAATAATTAGTTTCTTTTTTATAACAATGTCCTGGAGATTTGTATCATGTTGTTCGAATGGAATTTCTATCATTTGCTGACTACGGGATGGAAGGGTTACGTTTACATTTTTACTAATGGAAGTGTTACGATTGCTTATTTTTGGTGTAGTCTTATAATCTGCTACAGTATTGTTTATTATACTTTAGTTTCCTTGCTCTTTTTGCTTTCGTTTTCTAAAGTCTTATTATTATTTTTACCTGCGACACCATTTTTTAATGTAGTCTTATTGGTATTTTTATTTTTACTATCCATTTTTCCCGTATCGTTTAACACAAATGAAGGTGATTCCTCGTTATCAGAATCGATATTCTCATTAAGCTTATTGGAACTAGAGATTCCACTCGCATGTTGGTGGAGTTTATGGTTGATGGATACTTCATCGGATTTTGGAACTGAATTGTCCTCCTTTGTTATACCATCGCCTCTAGTTTCAAAGTCATAGCCCGTAGGCACCGCCTCGTGAGGGGTAGCTTTGTGAATATTTTTTCTGGTTGGAAAGTTATTGAAATCGATCTCATTTACTTCGAGAATCTGTTTCTTGTAATTAACTTTACATTTATGTTTGTTGAGAAAATCATTTCCTAAAATTCCATCGTAAACTAAATTTATTTGGGGTGTTAAAACTTGAAAAGAGTGTTTCAGAAAGAGATTCTTTTCTTCGTTTATTATGAAAGAACCTGTTATTTCTCCTAGGGTAAAAACTGAATCACCTGAAATAGAAGATATTGTGCATTTTTTTGCAAAGTTCGCTTTTGTCCACTGTCTGTTTTTATACAGACTTATATCTGCTCCAGTGTCTATTAGGAAAGTGGAGTATTTTCTATTTGATGGCTGGAATTGAATGCGTATTACCGGCTCATCAAAATCTGGGCAGAGTGAAATTGTTAGACTTTTTGTTTTTATATTTGCGGGTCGGCATTTGTATCCAGTCGGGAAGGATGACCCATCTCTTCCTCCCGATCGTAGTCGTTTCCCGAATTGTTTTCGGAAGGGTGAAAGTCCTCACCGGGTTGCCAATTTTGAAACCCTTGTCTGACTTTGTACTGCCGGACGTTTGTGGAGTTTCGATCAATTTGTTGTCTTTGAGAACTGTTTCTGAACGGGTTTTGGTTAAAGTTAATTTGTCCAGACTGTGACAATTTAAATCTGCAATCTGTTTCTCTGTGATTGGGTTTATTACAGTACCCACAAGTGAGACGTTGTACTTCTCTTTTAATTTGGACTGGTTGGTTTGGGAAATGATTAAGTTTTCTATTTGGATTACTGTAACAATTTTCTTTAGAATGGCCTACCCTGTTACAAATTTGGCAAGTGAGGCGTGATGAAGAAGGGAAGTTCGAATACTGACGGTTTTCGTTATTAACCGTAGGAGGGATAGTTCGTTCTAGACGATTTAAGTGTTCCTCAGCATAGGCAATAGAATTTTTAAGATCTTTTGATCCATGAGCTTGTACCATCAATCTGAGATTTTGGTTCCTCAGACCATCCTCAAAAGTTTGAATGGCTAGACTTTCATTTTCTTGGAACAGGAATTTTCTAACTTCCTCTTCTGCGGAACTAGCGTATGTCGCGGAGTTTAAAGAGTTCAGTAGTTGTGTAATACGGTCACCAAATTCTTTAACTGTTTCTCTTCCTCGTTGCCGAGCTGCAAGCAACTCATTTTGGGCGGAGGAGCGTGATTTTACTGGGGTATATTCCTTTTTTAGGAGGGCGTGAAGGTCTTCCCATTTTTCGACCGTCTTGAATTGTATCAATTCGAATGCTGGTCCTTCTAGTCTAGTTTTTACTATCTTTAAAATTAGCTTACGGTCTGCATCAGTTTTAACTGAACCGAAAAGAAGGTCGCCACAAGCTAGAAATTTTGAAAGATCCCCTGCTTGTCCGTTTAAAATCGGCACAATATTTATAACGTCGTTAAGACTTATTCTATATTCCGATACTGCCATTTTGATATATGAATGAAAGGGCAAGTTCTCGAAAAGGCTAACTTTAATTTTTCGTAAGTTACGGGTAGGAATTTTGAAAGAGAAAAAAAAATGTTTATTTGGTTCCGCGATAGGAGAAAAAAAAAACGATTCAACGAATGACCCAAGTGAAAACAAAAAAAAATACAGTGGTGTGATATGATAAATAATATATTTTAGAATATTAGAATAAATACCTTAAAACAAATTTTTTTGGTGATGTCGTTTTTCTTGCCGTCGATATTTTTCTTGCCGCTGATATTGGTGATGCCAGGCAAGCTTCACGCTCTAGAGTTGGTATTGTCCACCTGGTCTTTTAATTGCACTGCCTACTGTCGGCCAAATGCTTAAGCTCTAAAGCTAGCAAGGTCTTACTCTTGTAGGACTTCTAACACTTTTTTTTCACTTTTTGCTGGTGTGTAGCCCCAGCACGCCTCAGAAGATCGGTCTTCTGTCTTGGTAGGAGATCACTTTTAATGGATCCCACCGCTGCCACCAATTTGTTGTAACGATATCGCACCGTGCTTCCTCTTATGAGGGAAGAGTACGTAACCGGAGAGGTGTTCAAATAAAACACTTGATTTTAGATTCCAAAAGTCCGCTGTCTAGGCGAGGCTGCGACTAAAGGTTCTTAAGTATTTATTTATTTTATGAGGCTTATTTAACTAGGTCCGCTGTCTAAGGCAAATGGCTGCGACCGTTGTCTATGAGCTCTGAAGTTACTCTCTGACATTACTCCTTCCAACCACTCTTTTTATACAAAATCTTGGATATCGATCAGTCCTCAATACTTATTATCGATCACATGCATTTTCATTGGTGATCCCAATATTCCCATACAATTGTCTTATCATTGCTTATTTTATATTGCATAATTCCCATAACCAGTCGATGTTGACATATTAATAGTGCACTGGCACCAGTACAATCACTTCCCTATAGGTCAGCATTAACCCACTTATAATATCATGAGTTGTGTCATCCACTGCCAATGCGATGTAAGCAGAATGTTGTGCTTAAATGCATTGGGATTTGTCATCGCCTCGCATGTCACATAGTCTATGGATTTTCCTTTTGTTGACATTGCATTCTTAAAGGGAATCTCCATTGGACTGCGACTGCGAGTGCATGAAGTGAAATTTGACGCTGGTTTGATAAAAGAATATTTTGTTTAGCCGACGGTGAGCGTACGTTAATAAAATTGAATACTTTATTATACCGCTGGTATGTATGTGCATCATAATGTATGGTTTTAGGAATAGTATGCAATGCTGGGAATGATCTTGCATGCGATTAGGACGGAGAAGCAATCGATATAATTTGGGGTGCTTGTAGTGAATACTACATCCCTCCCCCCTTAAAAAAAGGAAATTAGTATCTTGAAGAGATTAATTTTCTGTTGCTATGGAGTGGGTGTAAAGGAGCGTGTCACTGAGTTTACATAGAACTTTTTATAATTAGTATGTATTTAAAAAAATTGACATATTTCAATTTTTTTGTAAAAATAAATATAGTAAGTGATAATTGAAATAGTAATTGATAAATATAGTAATTGATAATTGAAATAGTAATTGGTAAATATAGTAATTGATTTTTTTTTTTTTTTTTTTTGAACATAAGAGTTGACATATAGGTACAAATTATTATTATCGTTATTAGATTATACATTTTTTTTTTGTTGTTGTAATTCCTTATTTTTTCTTAAGTTTAACTAATTACTTAGAACAAATATTGGCATTTCGTTTTCATTTTGGGTCACCCGGACAAATTTCTTTTCTTTTTTTGGTGCATGTTTCAATACATAGGTTTGGTATCTTTTATAGCAAAGTGAAATTATTAAGATTATGAAGATTATATATATTAATGTATAGTGGTGTACATCGTGTTTGTCAATTGTTAAAAATGGTGTTTGTTCCATGGTTTTTTGAAAATTAATATCTTTAGATAGAAGTCTAAGTTCATCTTGACTTGAATATTTTATGAATGTTAGTTTCTATTCGGGTTTGGTTTCATTTTTCAAATAAACTTCTTTTATTTTAGAAATATTTAAGGCAGGGATAAAGGAATTATAAACAGAAGTAGCTTTTTCGTTTTTAGCCCATATTGTGAGATCTTTCGATTTTAGCAAACAGTTTCCCGTGAATTCAAGAGTAGCTGTTCTTTCTAGGGTATGCGTAACAATAGAATCTTGGCAAATTTCATCTACTATATATTTGTTTAAAGAGGAGAACAACCATGTGTTTGGTTGGGAAGTTTGTATCCAAACGGTACATATATTTTTGTTTGATTTTCTTTGTCGTTCTTGTTATTCCTTGGTGGCCTCCAAACGGGGAGTCATGAAAATCGAATAACACAGTTTTTATGCTTTCGATGCTATCAAGAAATATTCTTTCGTCAGTGAAGAGATGAATAGTTATATTATGGTTTTGAAATAAAGCTGTAACAATGTTTTTAATAGAAAGCTTGGAATCATTATTCATAGGTGGTAAAGCGAGTCCTATTGAATTATTTTTATTGTTTATATCTTTGATTAAAGACAGACATTGCTTTATAACTTCTTCGTCTTTATTAATTCAAACAGGGATGGGTAAAGTAGTTATGTAAAAGGTTTCGTCATTACTCAAGAAGGTGGAGTATTTTCCTATATCAGGTTTTATAAAATTTGTAAATTTTGTTTTTATTTCGTTTTCTACTACAGATTCTATTATTGGTAAAATTATGACTTTAGTTTTAATGAGTTTATTAAAGTAAATTGATCCTTTCTCCTCCAGCAAGGTGAAACTTGACAGGATTTTTATGTCTTCTAGATTCTCATTTTGCGTTACTTGGTCAGCTTCTTGATTCTGAATTGTTTTGTTTAGTCTTTGTTTCTGACCACGTGTTAATGCCAATATTTTATTATATTCACCTATATTTCGACTCAGAGCATCTGCATTCAGATTTATTTTTCCTGGTTTGTACTTTACTGTATACTCGTATTCTGACAATAAAATTTTCCATCTCGCTAGCCTAGACATGGGATCTGTTCGGGAAAAAAGCCATTGTAAAGGTTTGTGGTCGGTGCAAATAGTGAAGTGTTTGCCGTAAATATACGGACGAAATTGCTGTATAGCATTATACAATTGCTAGTAATTCTTTTTCGGTTGTATTATACTTGATCTCTGCATCGTTTAATGTTCTACTTGCAAAAGATATGGGTTTATCTTGTCCGATGGTACCTTGGGACAAAACGGCTCCTATTCCGACATCGCTAGCATCTGTTGTAACAATAAACTTTTCCTTAAAATTTGGGTAGGCTAAAACTGGGGGATTTATCATTTTATTTTTTAGATCTCGGAATGTCTCGTCGCAAAAGGTATCCCATTTAAAAACACAATTTTTCTTTAACAGTTTTGTTAGTGGTTTGGCTATGGTGGAAAAATTTTCTATAAACTTCCTGTAATAGCCAAAGAAACCTAGAAAAGCTTTTATACCCTTGGTGTTCTTAGGCGTAGGATAAGTTCTTACGGCTTTAATTTTTTCTGGATCTGGTTTTAATCCATCTTCGGAAATAAGATGTCCGAGGTACATGAGTTCATGTTTTAGGAAATTGTATTTTTCTGGTTGGAGTTTCAGATTATGCATACTTAATTGATTAAGAACTTTTATTAATTTGGAGTTATGATCTTTAAGGTCGTAACCGTAGAGAACTATGTCGTCCATATAGACGAAACAGTCGAAACCTTGTAAGCCAGTGAGAACATTGTTCATCAGGCGCTGAAAGGTTGCAGGTGCATTCTTTAAACCAAATGGCATACGATTATATTCGTAATGTCCAAAGGGAGTGCTAAATGCAGTCTTGCACCGATCGTTTTCATCCATCAAAATCTGATGAAATCCTTTAGCCAAATCTAAAGTGCTGAAATATTTTGCCCTTCCCAATTGGTCAAATATGTCACTAATATTTTTGGCAGTGGGTAAGCATCTCCAATAGTTAGGTCGTTCAGTTTCCTGAAATCAACAACTACCCTCCAACGTTTGCTTCCATCGCTTCCGGTTTTCTTGGGAACGAGTAACAAAGGTGAATTCCAGGGACTGGAGCTTGGTCGTACGATGTCATCGTCCAACATTTCCTGCACTTGTTTGTGGATTTCCTCTTTTTGACTCTCTGGAAGCCGGTAAGGTTTTATATAAAGCGGGGGTTTATTCTCCTCAGTACCAATTCTATGCGTAATGGAGTTGGTATTAGTAAGGTGGTCCCCCTCTAGATAAAAGAGATCGTTATATTCTCTGCAGATCTTGAGAATAGATTCCTTCTCTTCGGTGTTACAATGGTCTAATATCAACATAGTTTCTAACTTATTTAATCGTTTCTCAATTTTGTTCTTAAAGCGATTCATATTATCAACTTGATAATACTGATCTAAAACATCCCAAGTTAAATTTAAGGTGTTTATATTTATCGTTTTTTTCCTTTTCTAAGGTATTCATTGCTAAAGTTTTAATTTTATTATTCTTAGGTCTTACTATTGTTTCGCCCAAATATACTCCTGGAATAATTAGTTTCTTTTTTATAACAATGTCCTGGAGATTTGTATCATGTTGTTCGAATGGAATTTCTATCATTTGCTGACTACGGGATGGAAGGGTTACGTTTACATTTTTACTAATGGAAGTGTTACGATTGCTTATTTTTGGTGTAGTCTTATAATCTGCTACAGTATTGTTTATTATACTTTAGTTTCCTTGCTCTTTTTGCTTTCGTTTTCTAAAGTCTTATTATTATTTTTACCTGCTACACCATTTTTTAATGTAGTCTTATTGGTATTTTTATTTTTACTATCCATTTTTCCCGTATCGTTTAACACAAATGAAGGTGATTCCTCGTTATCAGAATCGATATTCTCATTAAGCTTATTGGAACTAGAGATTCCACTCGCATGTTGGTGGAGTTTATGGTTGATGGATACTTCATCGGATTTTGGAACTGAATTGTCCTCCTTTGTTATACCATCGCCTCTAGTTTCAAAGTCATAGCCCGTAGGCACCGCCTCGTGAGGGGTAGCTTTGTGAATATTTTTTCTGGTTGGAAAGTTATTGAAATCGATCTCATTTACTTCGAGAATCTGTTTCTTGTAATTAACTTTACATTTATGTTTGTTGAAAAAATCATTTCCTAAAATTCCATCGTAAACTAAATTTATTTGGGGTGTTAAAACTTGAAAAGAGTGTTTCAGAAAGAGATTCTTTTCTTCGTTTATTATGAAAGAACCTGTTATTTCTCCTAGGGTAAAAACTGAATCACCTGAAATAGAAGATATTGTGCATTTTTTTGCAAAGTTCGCTTTTGTCCACTGTCTGTTTTTATACAGACTTATATCTGCTCCAGTGTCTATTAGGAAAGTGGAGTATTTTCTATTTGATGGCTGGAATTGAATGCGTATTACCGGCTCATCAAAATCTGGGCAGAGTGAAATTGTTAGACTTTTTGTTTTTATATTTGCGGGTCGGCATTTGTATCCAGTCGGGAAGGATGACCCATCTCTTCCTCCCGATCGTAGTGGTTTCCCGAATTGTTTTCGGAAGGGTGAAAGTCCTCACCGGTTTGCCAATTTTGAAACCCTTGTCTGACTTTGTACTGCCGGACGTTTGTGGAGTTTCGATCAATTTGTTGTCTTTGAGAACTGTTTCTGAACGGGTTTTGGTTAAAGTTAATTTGTCCAGACTGTGGCAATTTAAATCTGCAATCTGTTTCTCTGTGATTGGGTTTATTACAGTACCCACAAGTGAGACGTTGTACTTCTCTTTTAATTTGGACTAGTTGGTTTGGGAAATGATTAAGTTTTCTATTTGGATTACTGTAACAATTTTCTTTAGAATGGCCTACCCTGTTACAAATTTGGCAAGTGAGGCGTGATGAAGAAGGGAAGTTCGAATACTGACGGTTTTGTTTATTAACCGTAGGAGGGATAGTTCGTTCTAGACGATTTAAGTGTTCCTCAGCATAGGCAATCGAATTTTTAAGATCTTTTGATCCATGAGCTTGTACCATCAATCTGAGATTTTGGTTCCTCAGACCATCCTCAAAAGTTTGAATGGCTAGACTTTCATTTTCTTGGAACAGGAATTTTTGAACTTCCTCTTCTGCGGAACTAGCGTATGTCGCGGAGTTTAAAGAGTTCAGTAGTTGTGTTATACGGTCACCAAATTCTTTAACTGTTTCTCCTCGTTGCCGAGCTGCAAGCAACTCATTTTGGGCGGAGGAGCGTGATTTTACTGGGGTATATTCCTTTTTTAGGAGGGCGTGAAGGTCTTCCCATTTTTCGACCGTCTTGAATTGTATCAATTCGAATGCTGGTCCTTCTAGTCTAGTTTTTACTATCTTTAAAAATAGCTTACGGTCGGCATCAGTTTTAACTGAACCGAAAAGAAGGTCGCCACAAGCTAGAAATTTTGAAAGATCCCCTGCTTGTCCGTTAAAAATCGGCACAATATTTATAACGTCGTTAAGACTTATTCTATATTCCGATACTGCCATTTTGATATATGAATGAAAGGGCAAGTTCTCGAAAAGGCTAACTTTAATTTTTCGTAAGTTACGGGTAGGAATTTTGAAAGAGAAAAAAAATGTTTATTTGGTTCCGCGATAGGAGAAAAAAAAACGATTCAACGAATGACCCAAGTGAAAACAAAAAAAAAATACAGTGGTGTGATATGATAAATAATAAATTTTAGAATATTAGAATAAATACCTTAAAAAATTTTTTTTTTTTTTTCGTGTTGTTGTCGCTGCTACTGCTGGTATTGGTGATGTCGTTTTTCTTGCCGTCGATATTTTTCTTGACGCTGATATTGGTGATGCCAGGCAAGCTTCACGCTCTAGAGTTGGTATTGTCCACCTGGTCTTTTAATTGCACTGCCTACTGTCGGCCAAATGCTTAAGCTCTAAAGCTAGCAAGGTCTTACTCTTGTAGGACTTCTAACACTTTTTTTTTCACTTTTTGCTGGTGTGTAGCCCCAGCACGCCTTAGGAGATCGGTCTTCTGTCTTGGTAGGAGATCACTTTTAATGGATCCCACCGCTGCCACCAATTTGTTGTAACGATATCGCACCGTGCTTCCTCTTATGAGGGAAGAGTACGTAACCGGAGAGGTGTTCAAATAAAACACTTGATTTTAGATTCCAAAAGACAGCTGTCTAGGCGAGGCTGCGACTAAAGGTTCTTAAGTATTTATTTATTTTATGAGGCCTATATAACTAGGTCCGCTGTCTAAGGCAAATGGCTGCGACCGTTGTCTATGAGCTCTGAAGTTACTCTCTGACATTACTCCTTCCAACCACTCTTTTTATACAAAATCTTGGATATCGATCAGTCCTCAATACTTATTATCGATCACATGCATTTTCATTGGTGATCCCAATATTCCCATACAATTGTTTTATCATTGCTTATTTTATATTGCATAATTCCCATAACCAGTCGATGTTGACATATTAATAGTGCACTGGCACCAGTACAATCACTTCCCTATAGGTCAGCATTAACCCACTTATAATATCATGAGTTGTGTCATCCACTGCCAATGCGATGTAAGCAGAATGTTGTGCTTAAATGCATTGGGATTTGTCATCGCCTCGCATGTCACATAGTCTATGGATTTTCCTTTTGTTGACATTGCATTCTTAAAGGGAATCTCCATTGGACTGCGACTGCGAGTGCATGAAGTGAAATTTGACGCTGGTTTGATAAAAGAATATTTTGTTTAGCCGACGGTGAGCGTACGTTAATAAAGTTGAATACTTTATTATACCGCTGGTATGTATGTGCATCATAATGTATGGTTTTAGGAATAGTATGCAATGCTGGGAATGATCTTGCATGCGATTAGGACGGAGAAGCAATCGATATAATTTGGGGTGCTTGTAGTGAATACTACATCCCCCCCCCCCTTAAAAAAAGGAAATTAGTATCTTGAAGAGATTAATTTTCTGTTGCTATGGAGTGGGTGTAAAGGAGCGTGTCACTGAGTTTACATAGAACTTTTTATAATTAGTATGTATTTAAAAAAATTGACATATTTCAATTTTTTTGTAAAAATAAATATAGTAATTGATAATTGAAATAGTAATTGATAAATATAGTAATTGATAATTGGAATAGTAATTGGTAAATATAGTAATTGATTTTTTTTTTTTTTTTTTTTGAACATAAGAGTTGACATATAGGTACAAATTATTATTATCGTTATTAGATTATACATTTTTTTTTTGTTGTTGTAATTCCTTATTTTTTCTTAAGTTTAACTAATTACTTAGAACAAATATTGGCATTTCGTTTTCATTTTGGGTCACCCGGACAAATTTCTTTTCTTTTTTTGGTGCATGTTTCAATACATAGGTTTGGTATCTTTTATAGCAAAGTGAAATTATTAAGATTATGAAGATTATATATATTAATGTATAGTGGTGTACATCGTGTTTGTCAATTGTTAAAAATGGTGTTTGTTCCATGGTTTTTTGAAAATTAATATCTTTAGATAGAAGTCTAAGTTCATCTTGACTTGAATATTTTATGAATGTTAGTTTCTATTCGGGTTTGGTTTCATTTTTCAAATAAACTTCTTTTATTTTAGAAATATTTAAGGCATGGATAAAGGAATTATAAACAGAAGTAGCTTTTTCGTTTTTAGCCCATATTGTGAGATCTTTCGATTTTAGCAAACAGTTTCCCGTGAATTCAAGGGTAGCTGTTCCTTCTAGGGTATGCGTAACAATAGAATCTTGGCAAATTTCATCTACTATATATTTGTTTAAAGAGGAGAACAACCATGTGTTCGGTTGGGAAGTTTGTATCCAAACGGTACATATATTTTTGTTTGATTTTCTTTGTCGTTCTTGTTATTCCTTGGTGGCCTCCAAACGGGGAGTCATGAAAATCGAATAACACAGTTTTTATGCTTTCGATGCTATCAAGAAATATTCTTTCGTCAGTGAAGAGATGAATAGTTATATTATGGTTTTGAAATATAGCTGTAACAATGTTTTTAATAGAAAGCTTGGAATCATTATTCATAGGTGGTAAAGCGAGTCCTATTGAATTATTTTTATTGTTTATATCTTTGATTAAAGACAGACATTGCTTTATAACTTCTTCGTCTTTATTAATTCAAACAGGGATGGGTAAAGTAGTTATGTAAAAGGTTTCGTCATTACTCAAGAAGGTGGAGTATTTTCCTATATCAGGTTTTATAAAATTTGTAAATTTTGTTTTTATTTCGTTTTCTACTACAGATTCTATTATTGGTAAAATTATGACTTTAGTTTTAATGAGTTTATTAAAGTAAATTAATCCTTTCTCCTCCAGCAAGGTGAAACTTGACAGGATTTTTATGTCTTCTAGATTCTCATTTTGCGTTACTTGGTTAGCTTCTTGATTCTGAATTGTTTTGTTTAGTCTTTGTTTCTGACCACGTGTTAATGCCAATATTTTATTATATTCACCTATATTTCGACTCAGAGCATCTGCATTCAGATTTATTTTTCCTGGTTTGTACTTTACTGTATACTCGTATTCTGACAATAAAATTTTCCATCTCGCTAGCCTAGACATGGGATCTGTTCGGGAAAAAAGCCATTGTAAAGGTTTGTGGTCGGTGCAAATAGTGAAGTGTTTGCCGTAAATATACGGACGAAATTGCTGTATAGCATATACAATTGCTAGTAATTCTTTTTCGGTTGTATTATACTTGATCTCTGCATCGTTTAATGTTCTACTTGCAAAAGATATGGGTTTATCTTGTCCGATGGTACCTTGGGACAAAACGGCTCCTATTCCGACATCGCTAGCATCTGTTGTAACAATAAACTTTTCCTTAAAATTTGGGTAGGCTAAAACTGGGGGATTTATCATTTTATTTTTTAGATCTCGGAATGCCTCGTCGCAAAAGGTATCCCATTTAAAAACACAATTTTTCTTTAACAGTTTTGTTAGTGGTTTGGCTATGGTGGAAAAATTTTCTATAAACTTCCTGTAATAGCCAAAGAAACCTAGAAAAGCTTTTATACCCTTGGTGTTCTTAGGCGTAGGATAAGTTCTTACGGCTTTAATTTTTTCTGGATCTGGTTTTAATCCATCTTCGGAAATAAGATGTCCGAGTTACATGAGTTCATGTTTTAGGAAATTGCATTTTTCTGGTTGGAGTTTCAGATTATGCATACTTAATTGATTAAGAACTTTTATTAATTTGGAGTTATGATCTTTAAGGTCGTAACCGTAGAGAACTATGTCGTCCATATAGACGAAACAGTCGAAACCTTGTAAGCCAGTGAGAACATTGTTCATCAGGCGCTGAAAGGTTGCAGGTGCATTCTTTAAACCAAATGGCATACGATTATATTCGTAATGTCCAAAGGGAGTGCTAAATGCAGTCTTGCGCCGATCGTTTTCATCCATCAAGATCTGATGAAATCCTTTAGCCAAATCTAAAGTGCTGAAATATTTTGCCCTTCCCAATTGGTCAAATATGTCACTAATATTTGGCAGTGGGTAAGCATCTCCAATAGTTAGGTCGTTCAGTTTCCTGAAATCAACAACTACCCTCCAACGTTTGCTTCCATCGCTTCCGGTTTTCTTGGGAACGAGTAACAAAGGTGAATTCCAGGGACTGGAGCTTGGTCGTACGATGTCATCGTCCAACATTTCCTGCACTTGTTTGTGGATTTCCTCTTTTTGACTCTCTGGAAGCCGGTAAGGTTTTATATAAAGCGGGGGTTTATTCTCCTCAGTACCAATTCTATGCGTAATGGAGTTGGTATTAGTAAGGTGGTCCCCCTCTAGATAAAAGAGATCGTTATATTCTCTGCAGATCTTGAGAATAGATTCCTTCTCTTCGGTGTTACAATGGTCTAATATCAACATAGTTTCTAACTTATTTAATCGTTTTTCAATTTTGTTCTTAAAGCGATTCATATTATCAACTTGAAAATACTGATCTAAAACATCCCAAGTTAAATGTAAGGTGTTCATATTTATCGTTTTTTCCTTTTCTAAGGTATTCATTGCTAAAATTTTAATTTTATTATTCTTAGGTCTTACTATTGTTTCGCCCAAATATACTCCTGGAATAATTTGTTTCTTTTTTATAACAATGTCCTGGAGATTTGTATCATGTTGTTCGAATGGAATTTCTATCATTTGCTGACTACGGGATGGAAGGGTTACGTTTACATTTTTACTAATGGAAGTGTTACGATTGCTTATTTTTGGTGTAGTCTTATAATCTGCTACAGTATTGTTTATTTTTACTTTAGTTTCCTTGCTCTTTTTGCTTTCGTTTTCTAAAGTCTTATTATTATTTTTACCTGCTACACCATTTTTTAATGTAGTCTTATTGGTATTTTTATTTTTACTATCCATTTTTCCCGTATCGTTTAACACAAATGAAGGTGATTCCTCGTTATCAGAATCGATATTCTCATTAAGCTTATTGGAACTAGAGATTCCACTCGCATGTTGGTGGAGTTTATGGTTGATGGATACTTCATCGGATTTTGGAACTGAATTGTCCTCCTTTGTTATACCATCGCCTCTAGTTTCAAAGTCATAGCCCGTAGGCACCGCCTCGTGAGGGGTAGCTTTGTGAATATTTTTTCTGGTTGGAAAGTTATTGAAATCGATCTCATTTACTTCGAGAATCTGTTTCTTGTAATTAACTTTACATTTATGTTTGTTGAAAAAATCATTTCCTAAAATTCCATCGTAAACTAAATTTATTTGGGGTGTTAAAACTTGAAAAGAGTGTTTCAGAAAGAGATTCTTTTCTTCGTTTATTATGAAAGAACCTGTTATTTCTCCTAGGGTAAAAACTGAATCACCTGAAATAGAAGATATTGTGCATTTTTTTGCAAAGTTCGCTTTTGTCCACTGTCTGTTTTTATACAGACTTATATCTGCTCCAGTGTCTATTAGGAAAGTGGAGTATTTTCTATTTGATGGCTGGAATTGAATGCGTATTACCGGCTCATCAAAATCTGGGCAGAGTGAAATTGTTAGACTTTTTGTTTTTATATTTGCGGGTCGGCATTTGTATCCAGTCGGGAAGGATGACCCATCTCTTCCTCCCGATCGTAGTGGTTTCCCGAATTGTTTTCGGAAGGGTGAAAGTCCTCACCGGGTTGCCAATTTTGAAACCCTTGTCTGACTTTGTACTGCCGGACGTTTGTGGAGTTTCGATCAATTTGTTGTCTTTGAGAACTGTTTCTGAACGGGTTTTGGTTAAAGTTAATTTGTCCAGACTGTGGCAATTTAAATCTGCAATCTGTTTCTCTGTGATTGGGTTTATTACAGTACCCACAAGTGAGACGTGTACTTCTCTTTTAATTTGGACTGGTTGGTTTGGGAAATGATTAAGTTTTCTATTTGGATTACTGTAACAATTTTCTTTAGAATGGCCTACCCTGTTACAAATTTGGCAAGTGAGGCGTGATGAAGAAGGGAAGTTCGAATACTGACGGTTTTGTTTATTAACCGTAGGAGGGATAGTTCGTTCTAGACGATTTAAGTGTTCCTCAGCATAGGCAATCGAATTTTTAAGATCTTTTGATCCATGAGCTTGTACCATCAATCTGAGATTTTGGTTCCTCAGACCATCCTCAAAAGTTTGAATGGCTAGACTTTCATTTTCTTGGAACAGGAATTTTCTAACTTCCTCTTCTGCGGAACTAGCGTATGTCGCGGAGTTTAAAGAGTTCAGTAGTTGTGTTATACGGTCACCAAATTCTTTAACTGTTTCTCCTCGTTGCCGAGCTGCAAGCAACTCATTTTGGGCGGAGGAGCGTGATTTTACTGGGGTATATTCCTTTTTTAGGAGGGCGTGAAGGTCTTCCCATTTTTCGACCGTCTTGAATTGTATCAATTCGAATGCTGGTCCTTCTGGTCTAGTTTTTACTATCTTTAAAAATAGCTTACGGTCGGCATCAGTTTTAACTGAACCGAAAAGAAGGTCGCCACAAGCTAGAAATTTTGAAAGATCCCCTGCTTGTCCGTTAAAAATCGGCACAATATTTATAACGTCGTTAAGACTTATTCTATATTCCGATACTGCCATTTTGATATATGAATGAAAGGGCAAGTTCTCGAAAAGGCTAACTTTAATTTTTCGTAAGTTACGGGTAGGAATTTTGAAAGAGAAAAAAAATGTTTATTTGGTTCCGCGATAGGAGAAAAAAAAACGATTCAACGAATGACCCAAGTGAAAACAAAAAAAAAATACAGTGGTGTGATATGATAAATAATAAATTTTAGAATATTAGAATAAATACCTTAAAAAAAATTTTTTTTTTTTCGTGTTGTTGTCGCTGCTACTGCTGGTATTGGTGATGTCGTTTTTCTTGCCGTCGATATTTTTCTTGACGCTGATATTGGTGATGCCAGGCAAGCTTCACGCTCTAGAGTTGGTATTGTCCACCTGGTCTTTTAATTGCACTGCCTACTGTCGGCCAAATGCTTAAGCTCTAAAGCTAGCAAGGTCTTACTCTTGTAGGACTTCTAACACTTTTTTTTCACTTTTTGCTGGTGTGTAGCCCCAGCACGCCTTAGGAGATCGGTCTTCTGTCTTGGTAGGAGATCACTTTTAATGGATCCCACCGCTGCCACCAATTTGTTGTAACGATATCGCACCGTGCTTCCTCTTATGAGGGAAGAGTACGTAACCGGAGAGGTGTTCAAATAAAACACTTGATTTTAGATTCCAAAAGACAGCTGTCTAGGCGAGGCTGCGACTAAAGGTTCTTAAGTATTTATTTATTTTATGAGGCTTATATAACTAGGTCCGCTGTCTAAGGCAAATGGCTGCGACCGTTGTCTATGAGCTCTGAAGTTACTCTCTGACATTACTCCTTCCAACCACTCTTTTTATACAAAATCTTGGATATCGATCAGTCCTCAATACTTATTATCGATCACATGCATTTTCATTGGTGATCCCAATATTCCCATACAATTGTTTTATCATTGCTTATTTTATATTGCATAATTCCCATAACCAGTCGATGTTGACATATTAATAGTGCACTGGCACCAGTACAATCACTTCCCTATAGGTCAGCATTAACCCACTTATAATATCATGAGTTGTGTCATCCACTGCCAATGCGATGTAAGCAGAATGTTCTGCTTAAATGCATTGGGATTTGTCATCGCCTCGCATGTCACATAGTCTATGGATTTTCCTTTTGTTGACATTGCATTCTTAAAGGGAATCTCCATTGGACTGCGACTGCGAGTGCATGAAGTGAAATTTGACGCTGGTTTGATAAAAGAATATTTTGTTTAGCCGACGGTGAGCGTACGTTAATAAAGTTGAATACTTTATTATACCGCTGGTATGTATGTGCATCATAATGTATGGTTTTAGGAATAGTATGCAATGCTGGGAATGATCTTGCATGCGATTAGGACGGAGAAGCAATCGATATAATTTGGGGTGCTTGTAGTGAATACTACAAAATGTTGTCTTTCCTCACAAAACTTACTCCGCGATTTGACCCAGAAGTATTTGAGGTAATTGAGAGGAAAGGAAATGATGTCATTGTTAGAAACAACAATCGTACATTCAGGAGAAATGTCAGTCACTTAAAGAAAATTCCAACATCGAATACAGATGCATTCCTCCCCTTAAACAATTTCCCCGTAACACTCGCATCGCTAGGAATGCCCACCAATTTACCCTTGAGCCTAACTTCGGACGTACTGTCAAGTATAGAGACTCTTTTTTTAGCCGCACTACAAGAATGTGGAATGCTTTTCCCGGCTCAATTTTTCCCTATCATTGTAATATACAGACATTCAAAACCAATGTGCATCGAAATCTCCTTTTATCTCCTATCCTTCTTAGTCCAGGCAAACTAAGCCTAAATAATAAAAATAAACCAAACAATTCGTATAGTTCCAATTTTTTCGGGAATGTGTTGGATGAGGTCTCCTGTACATGCAATAAAAAATCCCCGTCAATCGGGTTGCCGCGGGGGGTGGGGGGTCGATTTAAAGGGACCTTCCCATGGTTTCGCCCGCATATCTCGAAAACGGTGCGTCGTAGAAAAAAAGTATTAAGACAAAATATGAAGCTGACAATTTCCTACAATTTAATATATATTATTTGAAAACAACCAACCATTTCCGAGATATGCCCTCTGGAAAATGGGATTTTTTTCGAAAAATTGTTTTCTTTGCCAAACTTGTTGTTCTAACTTCTTCCCACATTTTTTTAACACAAAGTGATGAATATAGAAGTTAAAGAAAATTTAATTTTCTTCAATAAAATATGAACAAATGTAAATTTATCACCAACAAATCAAAAGATACAGCAATTTGAAATATTGTAGTAGAAGTCAATATTTAGCCATAAAATACCAGAACTTGTTTTTAGGCACCAATTCCTTTTGGAATGAGAAGCAGATCCCCTGATAACGAATCATGGATTGTAATGAATTCCCAAAAGAACGTTGCCCCAGAAGGAAGGAGGTTGGGGAGGGGGTGAAAAATGCAAGATCGAAGCAGTAATCAAGGTATTAAGAAATAGTTTTACGAAGTAGTTGTGTTAAAAATGGTATAGTGTTTATTTTTAAATAACTGACCAAATTAGTTACATACAATGTTTAATTTGATATTTTTTTGAAGTATGAGTATTGTAAGGTTAAAATAAGCCCTGAGGAAACTTCGGATTTTTTTACAGCTCTTCTTATTCCTCGCCGTCCTGGTCATCCACCACTGCTGTATTCGTACAGTTACCCCGGCAGGAGGCGCATACAGTTAAACAGAATAATCCTGCCTTTCTGCAACCACACCTAACAGCACACCCACCGGTGCATTAGCAGAATATTTTATTTAATATTTGGTCGGGAGCTGGAGGAGCGTTGGTTTTCACCTGGGCAAAAAAACCATCTTCTCCTCTCTTCCAACCCCAACATTCAGGCAACAATTCATTGCCCAGCCATTGCTGCACCTGATGGTACACTCGGAATGAGTGTTGTTCTGCAGCGCTTTTTGAGGGTGGAAGAGAAGGAAGATTCGCCCTTGTACGGATGGTGGCCTTTATGAAGCTATTGTACCGGTGCCGATCCAAGTCGTTTTCTCAAGCTAGAGCCTAGTACAGTAACAGGAATATCTGTTCCCCAGCTTGTGCGACCGCCTCATGTGTTGATTGGCGGTCGTAGAAAATCTTGAATACGGCCTTGGTTTCTGGGGGATGTTTCCGAGAGGTGTTGATGGCTGTTATTTTGCTTTTAAACTAATGTGAAGCCCAATTTTGTACTGCATCCATCACCACTGGGTTGTCGCATATTATACATGTTTCCGTATCTTCCATTTTGGACGTATCACTATTTTTATATACACTATAAGAAATCTATATACTATACACTTAACTATAAATTAATTGAATACAATTTATTGAGAATTGCACTGTTCCTTTTAAACTTGGCTTTTTAAGCGAACTATTCTAATATTTAAACGAAATATTTAAGCATAGCTGATAAAAAGCACGCGGGAACTGAAGAGGCCATAGTCAACAATCAATGTTCAACAGTGGGACAGGAAACCCGGTTTTGTATGTGATGTTTTTTATTTCGGACTTGGAGAGATAACAGATAACAACATCCTACTTTTTGGTCCTACCAAGTGAGACAAGTAGGATGGTAGGGGGAATAGAACTGAGTGGTGCCATCTATGCCAACTTTTCCAAAGTCCATTATTTAGCATTACTCATATATTCCAAATTTTTTAAATATACATGACATTTATTCATATCTTATTGAAGGAAATTAAATTTTCTTCAACTTTTCGATTCATCACTTTGTGTTAAAAAAATGTGGGAAGAAGTTAGAACAACAAGTTTGGCAAAGAAAACAATTTTTCGAAAAAATTCCCATTTTCCAGAGGGCATATCTCGGAAATGGTTGGTTGTTTTCAAATAATGTATGATATCAAATTGTAGGAAATTTTGTCAGCTTCATATTTTGTCTTAATACTTTTTTTCTACGACGCACCGTTTTCGAGATATGCGGGCGAAACCATGGGAAGGTCCCTTTAAATCGACCCCCCCACCCCCCGCGGCAACCCGATTGACGGGGATTTTTTATTGCATGTACAGGAGACCTCCCCCAACACATTCCCGAAAAAATTGGAACTACACGAATTTTTTGGTTAATTTTTATTATTTTGCCTGGACTATCCGCTTGAGTGCGCGTAAATTATTAAAAAAAAAAAAAAAAAAAAAAAGACTTCCCCACTACCGGAAAAGTAGGGGTATGCAGTGTACCGAGATATTCCTAATATTTTGAAGCTGTAACTCACACGAGCACAGCAGATTATTCTTCCTGCCCGTTTTCCTTACCGTTCCTACCTTCCTATCGATAAAATAAATTTCTTGTATTCAGCTGTACATTGCTTCCGTGTTATAGACGGACACTGGTTCCGTGTAAGTATCCAGACATTAATCCCTTGTAAATAGCCGGACATTGGTTCCGTGTAATAGCCGGACATTGGATCCGTGTAATAGCCAGACATTGGTTCCGTGAAAATAGCTGGGCATTGGTTCCGTGTAATAGCCGGACATTGGTTCCGTGTAAATAGCCGGACATTGGTTCCGTGTAAATAGCCGGACATTGGTTCCGTGTAATAGCCAGACATTGGTTCCGTGTAATAGCCGGACATTGGTTCCGTATAAATAGCCGGACATTGGTTCCATGTAGATAGCCGAACCTTGGTTCCGTGTTATAGCCAAACATTGGTTTCATGTAATAGCCGGACATTGGTTCCGTGTTAATTGCCGGGTATTGGTTCTGTGTAAATAGCCGGGTGTTGGTTCCGTGTAATTAGCCGGACATTGGTTCCGTGTAAATAGCTGGACATTGATTTCGTGTAATAGCCGGACATTGGTTCCGTGTAATAGCTATATGTTAGATTTAAGTTTAGAGAATTCTTGTGTTCAATTATATTATGATTTGGATTATATAACGTATATTTGCTATACTGAATCTTTGTACATTATTTGAATTATATAATTTATATTTGCAATAAATAATGAACTTCTGTTTGTAACCTAAACCTATTGAATTAAAGGTTATAAATAAAGTGTTATTTTCCTTAACCGGAGTCTTACGTCTTTTCTTCGGCTGACCCTGGAACTGCTGAAGCTTCCTCAGCTATAGACAAAAAAGGACAACTCTTTCTATTATAAGAGTCGACATTTTGATCTGGCGGTATTTTTACGTGACTTTTTGAAAGTTGACATTATGACGATCGATTTTTTCAAATCGACATTTTAAGAATCGGCAAATCGGACCCAACCCCACTATGTTAAAATATGATTTCATGAAATAAACAAAATTACTTACTTACTTACTTACTTCGCATTACTTTTTCAAAAACAATGTAAGAATTGGTTCCACTGTGTGGTAAGGTATACCATCATAGCACCAGAGTGGACCTATTTCTACGAAAACTGTCCTGCCGGCCATTTAAATGAGGCCAAGATATTTTTTGATCTGATGATTTATAAAAGTTTCTGTAACCTTATGGAAAGAAACAACGTTAGTATAATAGATCTACCTTAAACTTTTTCAAGTGAACACTTCTCTCGAGATTGTTTTATTATTATTGCCTAGGCTCCCATGTGAGAAATCGGCCAATAATTTTACAAATTATTGATCAAAAAACGCATTTGAATAAGAATAGTTCATCACACAATGTATGAAAACTAATTGTGAATTTTGTATCCATTTAACATAATGGTAATGTAACTACGAGTACATATGAAATTTCTGCTTCTATTTCTATTTTATTTTTAATTGAACTTATTATTTATATGAAGGTACACATGAATTTTCTACAAAATCTTTATCCTTTTTTCTTTCCTCAGTTTGACTATGACTTCCTTTTAAAGCTTATGGCTGTCGTAGGCTACGGCAAAGTGGTTGGCTCTTTAGATGACACAGTAATATATGCAGACCTTTACATCAATGTAGAAGACACCCAACTTCGATTGAATGATTTCCGGATAATCAAGTTTCGGTAAGTGTCTCAGATACATACAAATATGTTTGAGTTCTTCCATTTGTTCGTCTTTCTTTCAAAATCCAACATCATCTCCAAATTACATTCACATTCATAGCCAATTATTTGATTGAAAGAACCTCTTTCTATCAAAAAATGATGTTAATGAATGTATATTGGCTTCGATGAGTAAGTGCGTTATTTGTCCTAATAAAAGGATCACTTGTGTGGAATTAACTACCGCAAAGGATAAAAATCACATACAAAAGGCCAAACAAAATAACATAGCTTCTTGAAAAGACCAGCACAGTTATTCGAAAGAGAATCTTTTCCAAATCAATGCAGGATAATCAAATCATTAACCAATTTTGATTTTAACCAAAAAGCCATGTAATTGTGAATAAAAAATAAAATGCACGACTGGGTCACACGTACTTGCTCTGTGGGTGCAATAGTACGATGAAAACAAATTTTCCATCAATAAGAACAACTCATTTGGTAAAACCTAAAAAATTTTAACTAAAACTGTAAAAACCGATATACGGGAGCTAACATCAAGAAACCTTTAATATTTAAAATTAAAATGCCATCTTTTCGGTTTTATTAATGAAAAAAATGTCCACTTATGGCCAAATTAATAATACTGTTAAAACCAGTTACCGCTATTATCATTTGTAGCCAAAAACTAAAAATGCAGTTTTCTTTGAAGTATTCTATGTATGTTACATACAAAGTTTCATAAAAATCGGGGGTCTTTTTTGAGTATATTTGAAAAAAACTAAAAGAGTCTGATGATCGGGTTGGTCCCCGTGAAATAGCTATAACTCAAGCCTATGAACTTGATGGTAGCACACACAAGTTATTGTTGTTTCATTCTAAATTTTCAATTGTAAATTCGACAAGCAGCTGCCTTAAACTGCCATTCAAAAATTTCATACAAAAACCTCCTTAAAAAGGAAAAAATGGCCAAAATCTAGTGGATCTTTGTATGGAAGCCATCATTTAAAAAAGTGAAACTGAAAAAAAAAATCAATGCCATCTCATGGGAAGCTGTAAGGAACTCTACCAAACAAGGCTTGAGTGAATTCGATGTAACCGTTGACAACTTATGGCCATTTGAAAAAAGCCGTTAAAAGCAGATCTCCGTTAGTTGCATTTTTAGCCAAAAACTAAAAACACAGTTCTCTTAAAAACACTAAAAGAATATAACACACAAAGTTTAATCAAAATCGTTAGAGCCATTTTCGAGCAAATAAGAAAAAAAAAATTTCCTAAAACTCAACGGCTCGTTGTATAGAAGCCACAGTTTAGAAAGGCTTTAGTGAAAAATTTACTAAGCCATCCTATAGAAAACAATGTCAAACGAAATTTGAGTCGATGTAATCAAGCCGTTGTGAACTTATGGCTATTTGAAAAAAGCCGTTAAAACCTGATTTTCGTTACGACCATTTACGACCATTTGAGCCAAAAACGAAAAACGCAGTTTTGTGAGAAAGGCTTAAAGTTAGATAAACTTTTAGTTTAATCAAAATCGTTAGGGCCGTTTTTGAGAAAATCCAAATTGAAAAAAAACCGTTACTTGAAAGGTACCAGTTTAAGCCGGGCTAAAACGGAATAAAAAAACCTCGACAACTATTTTTCTTCAAACTGCTATATATCAAGTTTGAAGACAATCTGTCTAGCCGTTTAGGATGTAGCATGACGTGAAAAACACATCCACACAACCGCACATCTGCACACCCGCACAGACAGACCGACGGACGGTATGGCGAAAACCACTTTTTTGGGCTTCTCTATCATCGTAATGTCATGTTTTATTAAAACCTCGATTTTCTTTGTGCACTTAACCAGTACTTGCCCAATAGAGCAAGAAACATCTTCCATCATGTTGTCCTCAAAATGCTTTCAAACAGCTTTGTATGTTGTGCCACCTGGACCTGGTGGAAATTTTGTTCGTCCTATGATTGATTGAGTTTCCTTTTTGCACCTGTTTTTATTCCTACTTTCAAATCATCCAATTTCATATAGTATTTTGATAGAAACCATAATTTCTTGTTGTGTCCTTTAATGAATGAATATACATACTATATATACATAAATCTTTTCAGAAATATCCAAGTTCAATTGAGTCAAAGGAGATTCATTCAAGAGCTGAGCGGTATAATTTTGAGTCCAATTACGAATCTGTTCCGAGACAGAATAACAACCTCTATCTCAGACGGCCTCAAGGAGCAAATGCAAGGAGTAATGGATGATTTCAATAACAAGGACCCGTTGGAGCTAAGGACATTTGCAAAACAAATGCTAGCCGGTCTAACTGGCCAGAGTCATTTAGGTTAAAAAAAAAAAAATACTTTCATAGTCCTTAAACGATGACAAATATAGAATTTTGACCGCAGTCGTACAATTAACTTTTGAATATTCTAAGAAGCTGATGTTATATGAAAGATATTTTGGGGACTTGGAGAAAATGGAAATCCAAACAATAGGTGCTGCACTCTGGACAAAAGATAATGACATACAGTATCCTCGACTACAACAGCCGAATGGTTGTATGTTAAACCATTTCTAGGATGAATAAAAGATGTGCCGAATACGATGGACTTCGCTTTGTTAGCTCGATTTAATGAAGTTAATACGGGATGAAAGTACGGATGTCTGAGCTTTTTGTTGTCGCCGCTAGAGGCAGTTAGATATTTTGTTTACTTGCCTTTACAAAATGTGGTTGTATGTGCATGTGTGTGTTCGATGAATGGGGGAAATACATATTTATTCTCTTGAGGGTAACAAGGGAAAACAAACTTTTTCAGAAGAAGCCACCGACGACGACGGAGTAATACCTTGCGATGCTTATCTTTGTTACTGTTGTGTGCGTGGCTTCGTTTGATTTCGTTTCAAAATACCTAGATAAGCTTTAAAAAAACTATACAGGGTGCTAATATTGCACTAGCGCAAGTCTTAACTTCTACAAAAAAAAAAAAAAAAAAAAAAATGGTCAAATTGTTGGGGGTCTGTGTGAATTTGCTTTAAAGCACTGTACCAAATCTAGAAATCAATATTATATTTTTCGGTTTACTTCAGGTGCAATGGAAAGATTTTATGAACATGAAACTTTCCTGAGGCCTAAGAATTGGGAGTGGTTTGTAGTGAGACATTGGCGTTTGCGTCCACACATGGCTGTCCCATATTTCCGAATGTGTGGACTTGCTATCTTCATAAGCACAAGTGGGTATGAACTTTTTACCTATATACAGAGGTAGTCAAAAGTATCTACACACAAAGATCTTAATTGAATTGAATTTCAATGCAAAAAAAACTCGTTGTGTAAATACTTTTGATTACCTCTGTATGAATTCCACCATTACCTTTATAGAAATGAAGCTGCTATAAATGGAGAAAGAGATGTTAAAAGATGTACGAAGTTTTCACCATACCAGCCGACCATCAATTCGTCTCTCTGCAAATGCGTGTATACTGAGCTGCAGATTTAAAGAAAGCACGGATTGTCTCCAAACGTCCTACATAGTATTATTTTGACATTGCCTAGAGGCGGAACTCAAATTTTTGGTTATGCCCGGCTATAACAAAATGCTACCAGCATAAAAGGGACTTGCTAAGCATTTGTAAAGAAGAGACAAGAACAGGTGGAAAACAAGCAATTTTTTCTTATGAAATAAAATAAAAATAAAAACCTTCATTGAAAACAAATGTTTTCTTATTTATATTATTTATTATTAAAAACTTCATTCACAACTTTATTAATTAATTTTCCGCGACGCATTTCGAACTCATTGGTTCATCTTCAAGCGTTGGTTTCTATTTATTTTGACATTTCATTTTTGGACGTGGTATTGATGATATTTATTTAGTCTCCCTTTTTACTTGCGATTATAGGTACTATAAGGCAAGTTATGCATTCGTATAAAAAAAATTATGTCCTGTGTGTCTGTCCGTGTGTCTGTCTGTCTAAACAGCTGGACCAATTTGCCTCAAACTTGGTACATAGTATTATTATGACGTTCTACAGAGGGATTTTTGGAATTAGCATTCTAGCTCTAAAACTAACGGTACCACCAATTCATCAACTGCGAAAGAGTGCACATCGTTGGCGACTTTCACAGATTTAAATAATTTCGAGAGTGATTAACTTCAAAAATAAGCAAAGACATTGTGGCGAGTTAGCCTAAAAGAAGAGTGGCCGACCCCCAGTCAGAGGGTACCGGGTTCGATCCCGGCCGCGATTAACGACAGGGTCTTTTTTTATTGAATTTTTGGGACAAACACCAAAAAAGACAGCGACCATACCAGCATAGCTGGATAATGGAGCAGCTGGCAAGGGCATCGGATGATGATGCCTTAGCAACAGCAGATAATATAGCGGGTACATCAGCTAGCAGAGCAACGACCGCGGAGATATCTGGGTCAAGGTTAGCTGCAACCAATATCGGAAAGACAAGAAGTTCCGTAGCTAATGCGCCATGTGCCGAAGTTAAGAATTTGGTAGGAACTACACTTTTCAACCAAACTTCGAAGAATAGTGGCTTCATATTAGTGAAAGCTAAAAAAAGAGCTAGTGAGAAGACGCTTAAGCCGAGACAGAACCTTGTGGTCGGTATTCACGACTCCAATCCAAAGAAGCTTGTAAACGATTGTTCTATCGTCTTATGCTGTCCAGATCACAGTTCTTGTACTGTGACTGGGGTGGAGTATATAGTGCAGCACTATAACTCCTTGAGATGACACAAACAGCTTCAAGCAGACTCACTTGAAGTAAATAAAAGTCTTGGGTACTGTTTCGTTGCTATCTGAAATCAATTTTATTTCCTACCGATATTTATACTTAAAAATATGCTTAGTCTATATTTATTTACAATTTGGTTGGTGTGACAAATAATGCCGAATTAACAAAAAAGTGAATTTAAAAATAATTAAAGTGTGCAAGGTGTTTTGTTACATTATTGGTTGAAACCTAAATTAATGCTGAAAATGCAGAAGGCACTACAATTGAGTTTTATATTATGAATATTATGAAAATGCAAAATTCATTACAGTATGTAAAGAAAGAAAAAATATTTGAATATGAATTTTATACTTTATGAAGATTGTTCTGTGGAACTGAACATCCTGCCCCGCGCTGATGATCTGCGGGTTCATCAGGATGATATCTTAGATACTTATGGTGTAGCTTGATGAACGTGTTCTCCGTGGGGCCGGAATAGGCGGAGGGTGTTTCTGACAGTATCTCTTGTAAACTAAGAATCCCACTATTGCAATGGTGATGAGTAGTCCAAGTGAACTCACGATGCTGTGGGGAATGTTATGATACCGGATATGATTGGGTAATTCCAGCTGCTGACGTCTGATCTGATCTCGCAGTTCATTCAACTCTTGATTTAAAGAGCTGGTATTTGACATGTTGTAGTGAAGTGTGGCTAACTGAATCGCCCTTTGAAACGGAACATCTTGAATTAATCTGGTGTATGAAGCTTGAACCTTAGATGAATAAATTTGTTGGCCTTGAAGTGTCAAATGCTTATTTTTTGCCACACAATACGGTTGAAGTTTCAGCAAACCATTTCCTTCTAATGCTATAAATGAATACGATATGATTTGAGCTAACGTGTCCCTCGACATTCATTAGCTTATAGAGTTGTAGGATTTGGTCAGGTTCTACTGGAATCCGAAGACCTGGTGGAAGATGACTTCTTATTTTACCTACTTCAATTTTAAGTTGTTGATAGGTGATCAAAAGATGATTTACTCGTCCTTGGTGAGTATCTGCCAAAACATCTGTTATGGATGTCTGCATTCTTTGAATGTTAATGATTATAAGGGTAGCGTGGGTGCACCAAGACAGAAATAATTCTTTCAGTTTGGATTGGTATAGTTCTTCAGTGACATTGTTTACACGATTGAACAATTGACTCAGTTGATTATCAAGCGCATGTTGTCTTTTTGACATATCGTCTTGGCTTAATTTCATGATGTTGACTGTCGAGTCTAGAATGGAAGTGTGATTTTTTAAAAGGTTCATAAGTTGATCCTCGTTTGATTGGATGCTTTCTAAACGTTGCGACATTTCATTAGCGAAGAGTGAATTAGCTATGTTTCCGACAACGTCGATGGCACCTCGTTTAATTTTTACAGAGGACTTGTTTGATGGAATAATATTATCTTCATCTAATTCGTGTGTTATAAGCCGCAGCTGTTGTATAACTTGGGAGCAGAGTTCTTTGGAGGAAAGTTTATTGCAAATATGATCCAATATTGTAGTACTGTTGTCTAATGCTTGGAATTCCTTCATGTATGGCTCGAGATTATAGTACACTACAAGGTTCCATCTGTGATGAATCAGACTTATTGTTCCATGTCGTTGAAAATGAATTCCAGGGGAAGCATTGTTGAATTTTATAACCTCTATGTCACTTGCAATTACAATTGGAAGAATTAGACCAATTAACAATAGTGTAGTGAAGAAGTTTGGGTTTGTTGAGTCTGCCCTAGTTTGAGTTGTTGTTTTTCTTGCTGCCTTTGATGACGATAATTCACTAGGATCAGACTTATCATTTCTTCGCTTCCGTTCGGATGATGGCACGTTTGTTTGAGGTTCAGGCGCAGCTTCATTATTTTCTAACAAAGGTGCAAGTTTGTGTATTGGACGCCGAAAAACGCCTGATTTTGTTCGTACGTCTGCGACACGTACCAAACCGTCGTTTCCATAATGCACCTTTTCGATTCTACCTAGCGGCCATTTCATAACAGGAGTGTTGTCTTCTTTCATAATTACCACGGTGCCAGTTTTAATGTTTTTGGATTGCGTTTTCCATTTTGTTCTCAGTTGGAGTTCATTTAAATATTCTTGAGACCATCGATTCCAAAACTCTCGTTTGATGTGAGATACTAGCTTCCATCTGGTTAATAAGGTACCCTTGATCGGTTCAGCCTTGTTATCAACGACTGCCTTTAATGAATCCCCAATCAAAAAATGACCAGTGTTGTAAGAGGTCTCGAATTTAAAATTGCTTCTATTTCTGTAGTGATAGTACAAATCTCCTCGTAGGTTAATGATGCTGTGGCTGTTTTGCATAGTAGCAAATGTTTTGCGGATTTGACTGCTGCTTCCCACAATCCTCCAAAATGTGGAGCTCGTGGTGGAATAAAATGGAAATCAATTCCCTTCGAACTGCATGAATTAATGACTTTATTTTGTGCTTGCTTTGAATATATGCTTGTTTTGAGCTCTTCCAGTTGATTTTTGGCTCCGACAAAATTGGTGGCATTATCGCAATACAGATTTTTAATGTGGCCACGTCGGCTCATAAATCTTCGCAGGGCTACAAGGAATGCATCTGTAGTTAAATCACTGACGACTTCGATGTGAACCGCCTTTGTGGCGAAGCAGCAAAATATTGATAAGTAACATTTTTGAGCTCGACTCCCTCTCGTTCAGTAATGAACCCATAATGGACCGCAGAAGTCCACTCCTGTGTTGATGATGATGACGTGATGGTTGCACTCTTGGCGCTGGCAAATTTCCCATTATTTGCGAGTACATTTTCGGTTTCGCTTTGACGCAAAATATGCAGTGCTGGACAATAGAGCGGGCAATGTTCTTGCCCTTGATTGGCCAAAATCGCTGCCTCGTGATTGCCAATAGGCCTTGGGGTCCAATATGATTATTATTGAAGTGAAGATCCGTCATGAGCATTTTTACGAGTGGGTGAGAATATGGCAACAGCATTGGATGCTTGCTGTCGTATGGTAAATTTGATGCTTGAAGTCTGCCTCCGACACGCAGAAGATCATCTTGGTCTAAAAATACAGCGAGTCCCTTCAATGGACTTTCCTTATCTAGTTCTTTGTGTGCCTTCAGGAAGCGTATGTCTTTATGGAAACCGTGATTTTGGACTTCCTTGATAATAAACTGCATGGATATTTCTAGTTCCGAGGTTGATAATGACCATGCCGTTCTGTCGCCTTTTTTTGGGGGTTGTCTGACGGATTTAAGTGCATCCTTGAGTTTACCTGACTTGCATAATTGGACAAATCGAAAACAGTAGGCTAGGATTACATTAAGTTTGTTGAATGAGTTGGAATGCTTTATTCCTTCCAACATACTTTGTACATGATCGTCGTCATTAGTGGTCAATAACGCAACTTCCTTCCTTTCATCTGTCCAAATTTTGCTGAGTTTGTAAGGGGGTGGCCAAATTGATTCCGATCCATGCAAAAATCTCGGACCATACTTCCATAGTGTATGATCCTGCAGTTTCTCTGGGGATATGCCTCTGGATAAAACATCAGCTGGATTTTCAGCTGATTTCACATATCGCCATTGATTAGTGCTGGTTAGAGATTGGATGTTGGCAATTCGACGTCCAACAAATGTCTGGAAGGATTCTGAATTTGAATTAATCCAACTCAATACAATTTGGGAGTCAGACCACAGAAAACTATTGGTGTTGTCCAATTTAAGGTCACTCTTGACTCGTTTTGAGAGTTCGGCAGCTAGTAATGCTGCACATAGTTCTAGACGTGGAATTGTCATCGATCTCATTCCTGATGCCGTTTTAGTAGTTGGTGCAACTCGAGATTTGGAGCACAGCAGTCGTACTACGATTGTACCATCCTTGTTAACTGATCTGATATATACAGCAGCCCCGTAGGCCTTCTCTGACGCATCTGCAAAGGTATGCATTTGCATTGATGAAGTGATGTAATGACCAAAAACGTGTCTAGGAATTTGGAATTTGTCTAATTCTTGGAGGCCTTGGTAGTAATTGTTCCACCTGGTGTACATTTCTTCTGGTAGGGAAGCATCCCAGTCGTACTTAAGTTCCCACAATTCTTGCAGAAAGAGCTTTGCGACGATTACTACTGGAGCGACTATTCCGAGTGGATCAAAAAGACGTGCTATATCTGAGGCTACAGATCGCTTTGTGAATCTTTTTGACGTTCTATAATTTGTTTTTATGCAGAAGACGTCTGACTTGGGTCTCCATATTAGCCCAAGGGTCTTGACAGCGCCTTCGTTATTGTCGTCGGTGAGAGGTATCTCCTGATCTTCTAATGGAATGTTATCAAGTAATTGTTGGTGGTTTGAACATCACTTTTTTAACTGGAGCCCTCCCTCCCGCAGCAACAATGACAATTGTGACTGGATGTCTTTTGCTGCTACAATGCTGTCTGCACCTGCCATAACGTCGTCAACGTAGAAGTCTTTGAGCAAAACTTGCGAGCCTAATGGATATTTTGCAGAATATTCTGTAGCTAAGACCTGAAGGCATTTTGTTGCGAGATATGGAGCTGAAGTGGTTCCGTAAGTCACGGTATGAAGTTTATAACATTTTATAGGCTCAGTTCGATTGGGTCGCCACCATATCAGCTGAAATTGTTGGTCTTCTTCTCTTATGAGTATTTGCCTATACATTTTTTGAATGTCGGCCTTAATAACAAATTTTGGCAGTCTAAAACGCAATAATATTGAAAACAATTCGTCTTGAATTGTTGGTCCAGAATAGAGTAAGTCGTTCAACGACAGGTTAGTTGACGTCTTTGCAGAGGCATCAAAGACTACTCGTAACTTTGTACTACTACTTTCTGGCTTGAGCACGCAATGATGAGGCAGAAAGTAGTGTGGTGTTGGAATTGATTTAAAATCAATCTCTGTCATGTGTCCCAGTTGAATGTACTCATCCATGAATTTTCGGTACTGGTTATATAATTCTGGCCTTCGGTCTAATCTGCGTTCCAACGCATGAAATCGACTGAGGGCAATGTCGCTAGATGACCCTAGTTTATTTGCGTCCTCAGCAAAGGGTAGACTGACAACGTATCTTCCCGTTGCGTCTCTTGACGTCGATTGATAGAAATGTTCTTCACATTTTTCTTCTGCGATGGTGCGACTTGATGTTGGATACAAAAGTTCTTCGGTTTGCCAAAACTTGCTGATTGTTTGCTCGAGGGATGATTCCTCGGTAGCTATTCCACAAACTGTATTTCTAGATGAATCTTCGTTCATCTTTCCAGTGACTATCCACCCTAACAGCGTATTTTGGAGTAGGGGTAATTCGGTGCCAAGTTTAATCTGACCAACGCAGAGTAACTGATGGTAAAATTCGGCTCCGATGAGCAGATCAATATTATTTCTTTGGTTGAACTGCGGGTCAGCTAGTACGACATTCCTTGGGAATTTCCACGTAGATATATCAACTGTGTGTGTTGGCTGAGGGGATACAATCTGAGGCAATACGATTGCTTCGAGCCTGGTGGTGAAATTTGAAGTAGTCGATTTTAAACATATGTTGGCTCTTTTATTTGAATCCCTTTTGGAATTTCCTATTCCTTGTATGATCATGGGGCGGGAAGATAATGGTATGTTTAGTTTGCGAATCATTCTTTCTGTGACGATGTTGATTTGTGAGCCGGAATCCAAAATAGCGCGACAGTTGATCGGTGAGCCATCTTGATCTATCAAATGTATGATAACGGTGCTGAGGAATACGTAACCCTCTTTCTTGTTTGTGCTTAACGCTGCTAGTATCGCATTATTAACTTCGGATGTAGTGGATGGTTCTGGATCTGGTGGTGCCACGTCTTTAGTACCGGAATTCGAAATTGATGCACTCGATTTCGGTTGGGTGAATTTGGGCAAGTGCACTAAGGAATTGTGTTTTTTAGCACATTTTAAACAGCCTCGCAGTCGACAGTTGAAGGAGGTATGTCCATCCTGGAGACAATTCACGCACAAATTATTTTTTCTCACATGGTTTAATCGTTCCAAAGGCGTTAGGTTCAAGAATGTACGGCAAGAGCATAATTGATGCTGACTCTTGCACAACGTACAATTTTTATTCTGGATGGTAATGGAGCTCGTTGCCTTTGGGTACCTTCGCCTTCCTTCTTCGATGTCCCTTCTGTTGCCCTTTACACTAAGTGCCTCTAATGACTGGAAACGAGTTTCTAGAAATTTGAGAAATTCATCTAGCGGCTGCAGTTCCTTGGGGTTGGTCAAGGTTTGTTCATATAGTGTATGAGTGGACTTATCTAGCTTCTTTGTGAGTATGTGAAGCAGTATTGGATCCCATTCAGCAATATCTAATCCAAGGTTGGTGAGGCCATGCATACATTCTTGTGTTGTATCATGAAGGTCTTTTAATGCCGCAGCGGATGCTGCGTCTGACGACCGAGACGGTTGACCCAAGAGTCGGTTGAGTAGTGCGGATACTTGTAGTCTGGGATTGCTGTATCTTGCTTGGAGCAACTTCCAAGCTGCTGAGTAATTTTCCTCCGATAGAGCCACATGTCTTATGACCCGTTCTGCTTCTCCTGTAAGGTTAGTTTTGAGGTAGAACATTTTTTCGCAGCTTGACATCTTTTGTTTGTCTACCATCTGTGTAAACAAATCGTGAAATTGAGGCCATTTTAGGTAATCCCCGTCGAATTTTGGTAGCGTTATTTTTGGCAGATTCATCTTTGGGGTAGTAGTACCCGGTTGATGGGGTAGCAGGCTGGTTTCAAGCTGCTGTGCTAATGAAATGAGGACGTTATGCACCTCTTCTTCCAGCTCTATGAATCTGCCTTGGTTGTATCCAATTTTTTCTGGAGCTTCCGTTGATCCTCCAATCGAATTGTGAATTTCTTCGATTTGCATCCAATGTCTTTGGATCGTTTTTTCTTGGAGGTCATAAAATTGTTTTGACTTCCCTGTGTGTTTTGCATTGTTCAAGGCCCTTCGCAGTGAAGAGATTATTGTTTCTTGTTTGCGAGAAAGCCTTTGCATATCTTCACTCTGGCTTGAGTGTAAAATAGCCTGGCCTTCGGATTTGGTGCTGTCGCCACCAGTATTGAGTTCTTCCTCTTGTAGTGGAATTTTGGCGGTGTCGACCTTATTCTGTTTTTCTAATTCCTTCATTTTGGCAGAGAATTCTTCTCTATATGAGCTATACACCCTTTTGACTGAGTCGAAATACATGTTGACGTGGTATGCATGTAACAACTCAGTCGGATGCTCTTCTTGAATCGCTGTGTTCATGGACTCGAATTTTTCCCATAGTTCGTCCAGTTTGGCTGTCAGCTTTTGGAAATACGGGAGTGTCTTCCTGTCTGGCCCATCCTTCTTATAGTTCAATAGTAAACGCTGGATGTTGCCTCCAGTCTCCTGTTGTTTTGCAGCTTTCTCATCCATATTTGACGTCTTCGATGTACGTTGTTGATGTATCCCCTTGATTGTAGTATGTTTGAAGGTATTCCAGTGTCTAAGCCCTGGTCACGCTTACTTTACGATGAAAATTGCCCCTTACTTCTGATGGGGGGAAGCAATTCTTTGTTTTAGAGTTTTTATCAGTGTTAAAGCCCTGATAACGCTTAAGTACCTTGATAGTTACCCCTTACCTCTGGTGGGGGGAAGCAACTATCACGTCGGGGTCACCAAATGTAAACGATTGTTCTATCGTCTTATGCTGTCCAGATCACAGTTCTTGTACTGTGACTGGGGTGGAGTATATAGTGCAGCACTATAACTCCTTGAGATGACACAAACAGCTTCAAGCAGACTCACTTGAAGTAAATAAAAGTCTTGGGTACTGTTTCGTTGCTATCTGAAATCAATTTTATTTCCTACCGATATTTATACTTAAAAATATGCTTAGTCTATATTTATTTACAATTTGGTTGGTGTGACAAATAATGCCGAATTAACAAAAAAGTGAATTTAAAAATAATTAAAGTGTGCAAGGTGTTTTGTTACATTATTGGTTGAAACCTAAATTAATGCTGAAAATGCAGAAGGCACTACAATTGAGTTTTATATTATGAATATTATGAAAATGCAAAATTCATTACAGTATGTAAAGAAAGAAAAAATATTTGAATATGAATTTTATACTTTATGAAGATTGTTCTGTGGAACTGAACAAAGCTGTTAGCTGGAGACGAGGACGAGACTGCGCGACCATCGAAAAAACCTGCTGTGGCTAGAACAAAGCAACAAATGGAGAGCTCGGAGCAACACGACGGCTACGACGACGACGACAACGAGCTCGCAGAAGAAAATGTCCCTGGCGACGTAGAATACGTTTCCGACCCCGAAGGAGGACAGGGACATTATATAAGCAACAGCAGCAATTTGGTTGACCTGACACCACCACCCGTAGAGTTTGTGGAAGAGGTCAACGATGAAGAGAAGATTGCTTCTCTCACAGAGCAGATCAGCGTGCTCACCCAAATGGTGCATGATCTTAAAGCCAAACAAAAGGTTAGAAGGGCGAGAGTTAGAGCTCAAGAATTGAAAGCGTAGGAAGAGCAGCAAAAAACGCAACAACAGGCTGAGAAAACAGCCCTGATACCACAAAAGCAATGGCCAAAAAAGATAACGCAGCAACAGCAGACACGTTTTATGGATCCTGTTTGTGTTAAATGTGCAGAAAGCCACAAAAAGGGAGAATGCAAACTCGGGAATGATAGAGTCCAAGATAGATCCAAGTTAAAATGTGCTCTATGGAAGGGCTTCGGGCACCCTGCTAACTATCGAGGTTGTCCGAAGTACCAAGAGATGAAAAAAACAAAAAAGCCGGAAACCAAAAAGTTGATGTATGTAAGTCGCGCAGTAATGCGCCCTCCCACAACGGCCGTGGCACCTCAAATTTCCTTCGCCAATATGACGTCAGGAAGAGGTAATACGGTACAACCTTAACCAAAGGTTGCTCAACAGGCCCCGTGCCTGCGGCTCCAGCCGTGAACGAAGATTTCCTCTACTCTTTTTCGCCAGCCCAAACGCATGAAGGTTAAAGGCGCGCTGCCTGAGAGACCACTTAAGATCCTAGCTGTGAATGTAAATTCACTGATTAGGACCGATCGTAGAGCAAATCTCTTTCAATTGCTAAAAGACCAAAGTCCGGATGTGTTCTTGGCTAGCGAAACCAATCTAAACCAGAAACACAAACTGACTCATAATAATTACAATATCGAAAGAAGAGATCGACCCAACTCCACTCGTGGGGGTGGGGTCGCAATCTTCATACGAAAAGGCATTAGCCAAAAGGTAATCTATAATAATGAAGTGCGCAGATTCGGGTTGCTAGAAGCCTGCATCATTTGCATTCCTCTCCAACAGGGGAAGCGATTGTACGTGATTGCGGTGTATGCACCTGAAGCACCCCAGCCTGCTAGTTTTATCTCAGAGCTCGAAAAACTTTTCGAATGTCTTGGACTCCACTCGGAGGAAAACTACTATCGTATGGCCGGAGATTTGAACGCCAAACATGAAGATTGGGGAAATCAAATACAAAATCCTAGAGCATGCCATCTTTTTAATTGGATGGGTCAGTGCAGCGTTGGGTATTGGATCGACTTATTTGCTACTGACAGACCATCGTTCCCAAGAAGCGGTAGTTTTCTGGATCTACTACTGATAGACTCAAGACTTACAATTACTGACACTGTGGGTCAAACAAGAAACTGCTTATAGACAATCGACAACGACAGTGACCACTGCGGACTAGAAGCCGTAATGCAGCTTCAAAACGAACTCATGGAGTTGGAGGAGTATGTGCCTGCGCACTCTTACAATTTTAGTAAGACGCGTTGGCCACTCTTCTCCAATGCCTTGTCGAGTGAACTTTGTTCGAATAAAATTGCCCCACGAAACGGCTGCGTTTTTGTTTTTTCTTACGATGAATTCTAAATGTTTAAAGTGCTTAAAAATAATTCCTGATTTATCTTTTGTGTCATGTGAGCTATGTGGACTTAACTCACATTTGGACTGCTGTAACATCAAAAAAAATTACATTAAAGTTATTAAATCTTATAAAAGTTTTTTTTTCAAGTGTGATAAGTGCATTCATATTCCACTGTTTAGTTTTCTACAAAATATGAGAGAAATTTCATCCTATTTAATAGAAAGCTCTCTTAATGAGTCTGCTTCTCAGAGTAAAACTGCAAAACAGTCAAATACACTAAAACTGAATGTGAGTAGCGATATTCGTGGTTCTACCCGTGCACAGAGAATTACAAAAGTTGACAATAAAATCCAACGGCTTTCTACCTCCGTTCGCATTGCGGGATCGTCGACTCCCCAAGATCGTGTCTCTTCAAAAAACCGAAGAGTTTCCATAACTGACTGCTCTTCTGCAGATTCTATGTGCATTGCTGAACAAAAAAATAAAACAAAATCATCGGCTCCTACACCTACCATAAATGTTGTGGAACTTGCCGATAGTGATAATGCTCCGTCTCCTTTTCTCTCATCGGATAAGACCGGCGAAGCTTTAAATAATGAGTTAGTTGAAACGATTGCTGCTGCTCCTGCTGTTGTTGTTATTCCGAATGTATATGAATCTCTGGATATAATTTCGAATGTTGACAACGCTGTTGCTGCTATCAACACTGCTGATGCTGCTCCTGCTGTTGTTGTAATTCCAAATGTTGATGAATCTCTGGATATCATTCCGAATGTTGACAACACTGTTGATGCTATCAACACAGATGATGCTGCTGCTGCTTTAATTTTTAATGCTGCTGACACTGCTGGTAATATGTATACTAATAATATTGCACATATCACTGATGCCTATGTCGCTCTTGCTGCCCACACTGCCAATGATGCTTGCCCTATTAATGTTGCTGGGTCCTGTTCTGAGCTTATTGAAGAGATGCAAAATAATATTGCTCATCATGAGCATGAAGTTGAAAGTGCTGTCATAAACCAACATCCATGGTCGCGAGTTAGCAACAAAAAACATAAACAAAAACAGATGTTTGGCATTGATGAAACTGATGATGCTCTCACTGCTCTTCCATCAGTTCCTCGGTTACGATTTGTTCATATCTCTCGCCTTAGGAATACAGTCACTGAAGAGAGCGTAATAAATTTCATTGCGGGCAAGCTTAATTTACCAAAGACAAGTTTTGTTTGCTCCAAATTGGTTAAAAAGGATGAAGATATTTCATCCCTCCGTTTTCTAAATTTTAAACTGGGTGTACCAGCTGCGTCATTTAATGCTGCGCTTCAAACTACTGTCTGGCCTGTTGGAGTTCAAATTAAGCAGTTTTTAAGCCGCCCAAAAAACGGGTTGCGCCCGATACATCAAACTCCGCTAACGTAAACCAAACTTCAGATGAGGCTTTGACTAATGAACGTTTTACAATGTTTTATCATAATACTGGAGGTATGAGAACAAAATCATTTGATTTTTTTATTGCTGCTGCTGATTGTTCCTATGACATTATCGTGCTTACTGAAACATGGCTTAATGAAAATTTCCTTAGCAGTGAATTCTTCACAAATGATTTTAATGTATTCCGTAAAGATCGTAGTTGTGTGCGGACTGGTTTGAGTAGAGGCGGTGGTGTTTTATTTGCTATTCGCTCTTTATATACAAGCAGAGAAATTTCCTTAAGTAATAATGATATTGAACAAATTTGTGTTTTTGTTGATTTACCTATGTTCCCTACATGTAAAATTATTCATATATACTTTTTTGTTTCATATATTCCTCCTTCGTCTGAATATTCTATTTATGAAGCTCACATTCAAAATATCAAAGATATAGCTAAAAATATGGATGAAGATTGTTACTTTGTAATTCTTGGTGATTTTAATTTACCTAATGTAAAATGGTCATTTTCCAATGAGGATAAAGAATTATTTCCTTTGAATTTATCTAAAGATATTGAATATAATGTTATAGATAATATAATGGCTATGAATATGTATCAAATTAATAATGTTCAAAATTCTATAGGCCGTATTTTAGATCTTGTTTTCATTGACAAAAATCTTGAAGCTCAACTATGTGAAGCAAGTTTTAAGCTTTTAGAAAATAATGTTCATCACAAATCACTTGAAATTACGTTTGACTTTTCTGTTTTAATAGAATCACAAGTTTCCTGTAGCATTGTTCAGAAACATGATTTTAAAAATGCTGATATTGTCTCTATGAATAATTATCTAGAATCTGTTGATTGGCAAAACATTTTTGATTGTAATAACTTAGAGCTAGCTTTTACTATGTTTCGGAACATTTTAGATACTGCTATTTTAAATTTTGTACCTATAAAGGTTTTTAAAAATTCGAAGAACCCAGTTTGGTTTAATAAAAGTTTAAACCGACTGAAAAATGTTATGAACAAATTTCATAAAAAAAGTAAAATTTCGGGTGTTTTCCGTGAACAATTCCACCGTACTAGGAAGGAATATGAGTTTTTGAAAAAGTTTACTTACAAGCAATACATTTGGTCTCTCGAGGCAAAGATAAAATGTGATTCAAAAGTTTTTTGGTCATTCTTAAATACAAAACGAAAATCCCTTGGGTTTCCATCAAACATTTCGTACAGAGGTGTCTCTTCTGGTAATGTTAATGAAATTTGTAACAATTTTGCTTCATTTTTTCAATCAAATTTCATTGATCTGAAGAAAAACTTTGATCATGAGTCTGGTAATATGAATTTAAATTTTGATGCTGGTAATCTGTATTTATCTGTAGATGATGTACTTACAGCTTTATAATCGCTTGATAACAGTTTTTCTGTTGCACCAGATAATATCCCACCTTTTCTATTGAAATCTTGTAAATACAATTTAGCAGCCCCACTTTGTTATATTCTTAATTTGTCTTTAAGTCAAGGTATTTTCTTAGAGACTTGGAAATACTCTTTTATAACTCCTCTACATAAATCTGGATCTAAGGGATCTGTTGAAAATTATAGACCTATTGCTAAGCTGATCCCAAAAGTTTTTGAAGCAATGGTAAAAAACAAACTTTTTAGCATGGTTCGCAACCATATTTCAGAACACCAGCATGGATTTATGAGTGGTAGATCGACAGCCACTAATTTAGCTTTATTTTCAAATTACTGTCTTGGTAGTTTGGGAAACCGCGAACAAGTTGACGTTATCTACACCGATTTTTCGAAAGCTTTCGATCGTGTACAACACAATGTTCTTGTGAGTAAACTAAAACAACTTGGATTTCACTCCGTACTTCTTAAATGGATTGAAAGTTATTTGGTTGGACGTCAGCAATACGTCAAAATTGGCAGTGTGTTTTCCCATGCAATACAAAACTTGTCTGGTGTGCCTCAAGGCAGCCATCTTGGTCCACTTCTTTTTATTCTTTTTATAAATGATTTGCCAAACTATATTTCGTATTCAAAATGTCTTTTGTATGCTGACGATCTCAAGATTTTTAGTTCTGTCAGATCCCCATTAGACGCCAGTAAAATACAAGATGACCTCAATGCCATAGTTCACTGGTGTAATCTAAATGGACTTTATTTCAATAACAATAAATGCAGCGTCATTACCTTTTCAAAAATAATGAATCCGTTAAGCTTTGATTACAAAATAGATAATCATCCTTTACAAAGAACAATGAGTCAAAAGGACCTTGGAGTTATCTTTGACTCTAAAATGAGTTTTTCGATTCATATAGACCGAATTATTTCTAAAGCTAACTCGATGTTAGGTTTCATAATTCGTAGTTCCAAGTCTTTTAAAGAAGCAGATGTACTATGCACTTTTCCACAGCCATCTTAATTACGGTATAAATGTCTGGGGATCCACTTTCCAGTACCAAATACAAAATTTACAAATAATTCAAAACAAAGCCCTTAAAAACTTGTATGGTCTAGAAAGGCTGACAAACACAACCACACTATACAATCAACTGCAGATCCTGATGGTGAAAGACGAAGTCGAGATGAACATGGTTACCCATATCCACAAAATTACAAAAATATCAATTCATACAAATACTATACTAACAGAAAGAAACAAGCACAATACGTACAACATAAGAAGTGGACGCCAGCTACATCAATCTAAACCAACTACAACCCGTTATGGAACAAACTCAACACTTTACAAATCGATCAAACACTACAATAAACTTCCAAGTCAAATAAAAGATTTTACAGTCAACAAATTTAAATTGCATATTAAACAAATGCTTCTTAGTAGATATCTATAATGTTATTTTTTATACATTGTCAAATATTGCTATCTTGCAAGTTTGTTAATCTCAAATTTCACTTTTTTCTCGGTTTATTTTTTTTTTTCCAAATTATTTGCATTTTATTGTCATTTTTCATTTTATTTTGTTCGTTAATATTTCTGCCATTTTTTTTTTCTCTTTCGTTGTATTACCAATTTGTACTTTTTTTTGCACTTGCTACATTTTTTTTTTTTTCAACTTTTAATTGACATCTTTTCATGATCTCAAATTGTAAACCCATTAACAGCCTACATGAGATTGCTCTCGAAGGCATTTTTTTTAAATAAATAAATAAATAAAATCCTTACACCCTTAAAGCACTCTATGTATCAATAGTGACCCCTTTTCTTGAGTACTGCTCTATTATATGGAATCCTTATACTCAGTGTAGTATCAATCGTATTGAAAAGGTTCAGAAAAAGTTTACTAAATTTGCTTTAAGGAAGATCTATAGAAACTCGATCATGCCATCATATGAGACCAGATGTATCTTAATTGATTTACAACCTCTTGTATTGAGAAGAAAGTCGTATTCAGTATTTTTTGCTTTCGATGTCCTCAATTCTAGCATTGATTGTTCAATTTTATTATCAATGTACAATATTTATGCTCCTTCTCGTTGTTTGCGACCAAGAGATGGATATTTCTTACATGTTCCGTACCATAGTACAAGCTATGCAAGACATAATCCAACAACTGATTCTTTTATAGCTTTTAAAGAGTTCGATCATGTCATTGATTTTAATAAAAGTAGGAAAGAAATTAAGAAGGATATTTTTAATTTAATTTGAATTATATAAACTAAGTTAAAGTATTTAAATTATTGTAATTTTATTATTTAAATTAATATTGTAGTCATTATAAAGTTTGTAACTTGATTGGCGAAATAAATAAATAAATAAATAAATAAGATACAGGAACGCGACAATTGACGCACTACACAAACACAAAAGTAGACTACTTACACGATTCAAACTCTTGTACAGACGGTTTACTGACATAAACGATCCGGAGATTAGGACACTGAAGTCGTCGATCAAAAAATTCAATCTGCTTATTAAACAGAACTATAGATTATCTATTAATTTGTTTTGTGATAACAAGATTCGGGCCGTTAATTCTAGCGACCCGAGTATGTTTCCTCAAATTAATAAAATCTTTAGGAGAAATGATCAAAACGATCTTCCTTGCCTTAAGCTTCCAAGAAATACGGACAACGTAAACGTACTTACCATCGCAGGTATAGATCCGGGGAATGCCGTCCTTGATGACGACTTCTTTATGATTGAAGATCCTCAAGAGAAGGTGGAAGCAGTAGGGGCTGCTTTTCAGCAAGTGTATAAGGTGAATGCTAGCATTCTCCCAAATCACGACCTGGAGAACAGAGCTCTGGTGCACCATTTCTATCTTCGAAACAGCATTACGCAATGGCAATCTGAGAACACTGGTTTCACCAGGTTTTATGAAGACAATTTGGCGAACGCCACTGTCGCCGAGCTAAATGGGCCTAGTTCCATGCTTATATCGAAGGTGGAGCTCCAGCTCATCTTCGAATCATTAAAGAAAAAGAAGTCAGCAGAAGTCGATGGTATACCCAACGTTGTTCTGCGACATCTTCCTAAGGAAGCAGTAGACATATACACCACACTGTTTAACAACGCACTGAATAATGTATATTATCCGGCGTGTTGAAAAACAGCTGTGGTTCATCCTCTCCCGAAAAAGGGAAAGAACAACTCCAATCCGGCTAATCTCCGGTCGATAAGTGTTCTTCCGAGTATCAGTAATGTATTCGAAAAAGTTCTAAATAAAGCTCTGACCAAATGGGCAGAGGCCAAAAATATTATTCCAGAAAATCAGTTTGGTTTTAAGGCGGGGCATGACACCATTCATGCTGCGTCTAAGTTAGTCTCTGATATCCAATGGAACAAAGCTAAGAAAAAATGCACGGGTGCCGTTTTGGTTGATTTGGAAAAGGCCTTCGATATCGTTTTGTTAGAGGGGCTTTATCTGAAGCTGACCAGACTTGGCATAAGTAAACCATTATTATACATTCTCTATGACATGCTTAATGGTAGAAAGTTTGTTGTTAAAAGTGGCAATGTAACTTCTGCCACAACATTTGACATACAAAATGGTCTACAGCAAGAAGCGGTAAACTCGCCGATCCTTTTTAGTATTTACACCAGCGATCTGATAGGTTGTCTTACTCATGTGATTGCGTATGCCCATGACCTTGTAGCGTACAGAACGGCTCCAAAAGTCGAGGTTATCAGAATTCTCTTACAGCGTGACTTCGACAAGATTCAGCAGTATTGCGAAACTATCCTGTTTAGAACCCCATTGTCTAGGGCTTCTGGGGATACGAGAAAGAACTGGAGGAATCTAGTGATCGTTGGACCAAGTGGACATTCATTGGCCTTGGTATCTGGCTGGATCAGTATCTATATTTCAACCGACACATAGATGCTGCTCTGTCCAGAGCTAGGGGAGCTTTTGCCCTGACAAAACGGCTGTTTTATAGCAGCCGTCTTGACAGCAGGGTGAAGGTGACTTGCTACATGGCCCTCATCCGGCCGATGATTGCCTATGGGTGCCCTGTGTGGTTCAACGTTGCCCCATCTCAAATGGAAAAGATTCGGGTGTTTGAGAGGCAGTGTCTAAGGACCGGCCTTGGATTACACAGAACACCAGAGTCGGAGTACAAACGATACTATTCCAACGAGGTCCTATACAATGTGGCCAACATAAACAGGATAGATAACTTCTTGTTGAAACTTATTCGCGGTCACGTTGCGAGAGCTATGATCTCTTCTAATGGACTCATCTTTGGGGCTTACTACCCAAATGATGAATACTTTAAGCAAGCACGTTTAAGCGGATTTATCCCACCTGAGGCTTTCCCCTTTCTAGACAGTCGAGGGCTGATACAGGATAGATTGGCGGTTCCGTTGATCTACAACGTCGGCCGTAGAACTGTGGATCGGCGACTCCTGTACGACCGAGATGTCGCCGCAGGAAACGGAGCAGAGTGCCTTCGGTTAGGGACTTTATCCAACCGCGACCGTAGGGATATTCTTAAACAAGCTCGGCACTTTTGGTGGTTGAGTGATGAAGTAAGATAAATAAAGTTGGTCAATGTTACTCACCTTGGTCAGCTTACATAGGTTTAAGGTAGAATAAGGTAGAGCAGGCACGGTGGCACAAAAAAAAAACACACACACACACACACAAAACACAATCAAAAAAATCACAAAAACAAAAAAACACGTTGCTGTGGCTGTTCTAGATATAAGTAGTTAAAGGTAGTTTTAAGTAGTTTTAATTTTAATATAGGTATAAGGTAGAGTTTAAGTTTTATATAAAACTAGCAAACCCATGCCCGCTTCGCTGAGCAGATTTACAATGGGCTGTTGCCTCTTAATAAAATTCAGTTTAGCCAAGAGGATAAATTGAGAAATGCAAATAATAAAGGGTATAGAAAGAAAACTTTGAATAAAATTCGTTTTTTAAATATCTTACATTTTATTCAAATGCTTTCTTATAAACCATTTATATCAAACTCATTTTTAATATTTTTTATTATATAAGATAAGAAAAGATAAGATTAAAGCAAGGAAATATTAATTCAATGAAAAAAATACGCCATTTTATTGCTTGAATTTATTTTAGTTTTAAAGAAAAAAATGATCAAAATCTGCGAAGCGGTTTTTTTTTAAATGGCAGAAGACATTTTACATCCAATTCGTGTCAGTTCAAGAAATCCTGATCTTGAGGCTAATGAGGAGATGCATAACCAGGCTTTGCTCTTGATCGAAGATATGTGTTACCTCATATGTGCGGCAGTTTGTTAGTCAGGTTAGGAGTGCCAGCCCCAGATCGCAGAGTGAAAGACTCATTTAATAGAGAATTGGAACGTGAACGTGAATATGATCGATATGAACTAGACCAATCAGTTCAAACGAATGAACTGTTAAACCCAAAATAGAAGAAAGTTTATGATAAATTAATTTACAATTGATGATGGAAATGGTGGCTTATTTTTAATGGATGTCTCTGGTGGAACAGGAAAGTCATTCCTCATGTCATTGATTTTGGTCACTATTCGTGCGAGATCCGAAATTGCGGTAGAAATTGCTCGTTCAGCGTTGAAATTGCCATTCAATCTTCAAACTACTGAACAACCGACATTTAACATTGCAAAACACTCTGCAATAGAAAAGTTTTAGTAGCCTCACAAATCACATCTGGGATGAATGCACAATAACCTATTGGAAGCTCTTTCTTTATCGAGCCTTAAAAGATCTATCCAATTTCGGCGGCTAAGGATAGAGATGTGAATGACTTAAACTTTATAATTGAGAATCAAATCGTTGGTACTCTGCATTCATTCAAATCTATTGACTGTGTAACAAACGAAGATGAAGCCACTGATTATCCAACTGAGTTTTTAAACTCCTTAGATGTACCTGACTTACCACAGCACAATTTACAACTGAAGGCGGGCTCGGTAGTCATCAGCTTCGAAATCTAAAACAACCAAAACTATGCGATTGAACGCGCTTGGTCATAAGAAAACTGAAGAGTGATTTGATGCCCGCGACCATACTCAACGGAAAATTTAAAGATAAGTTTGTTCTCATTCCGAGGATTCCGATTATCCCAACAGATATGTCCTTTGAGTTTAAACGAATTCAGTTCCCAATTCATCTTGCCTTCGCCATGACAATTAACAAATCTCAATTCCAATACTTGACTGTTTGTTTTCTCAATCCATGCTCACTTCGCTGAGCAGATTTCACAATCAAAAAAAGTCGTACAATTTTTCAATTCGTCAGGCTGGAGAAATGCTAATACTTAAGGAAGCAGAAAGAAAATATTTGAATAAAATGCGTTTTTAAAATTTCTAACATTTTATTCAAATGCTTTCTTATAAGCAACATTTTTTGTATTACCATCTTTAACATAAATAAAAAGTGCGAACGGTTTCCCTACTCTAGAACACCCAACATACAGTTGACCATGAGAAATCAATACCGCAAATTTTCAAAAACTGACCACGGGCTTTATATATAGTAATGAAGCAAGGCGAATAGGAAATTGATGACGTTTAAAATCAAATGGCAAATCAGGTGTAATGATTGGAATTCTGGAGATCAAAACATCTTCCCCTTTATATTTGCCACTAATAATCCTAACTTCAATTAGATTGTTCATTCACTTTTTTCCAGCTAGTCTAGTACCATTGCAAAGTTGAGGTTGATTAATATTACTCAGCATTATAATCGGGGCTCCAATTTTAAGAGCTAAATAATGCGGTGGCAAGGGAGCGGGTCATAATTCTGGTTTTCAAAATTCTGTTTGGTCAAAATTCTGTTTTTTTTTATAAAAATTCTGTATGATCAAAATTCTGTTTGTCCAAAATTCTGCATTACTAAATTCTGTCAATGCAAAATTCTGTATTTCAAAATTCTGTATTTCAAAATTCTGTATGTGCAAAATTCTGTTTCCTGAGCAGTGAAATTCTGTCTAAGAAAAATAACTTAATAATAACCATAATAATAATAATAACCATAAAATAATAAGGGTTGTTGCAATTATGTATTTAATGACTCTCTGATTGAAACATTATTCATGCAGAGAATAAGAGATAAGAAGAGAGAACGATAAAAATATGTATAACAATATGATAACATATGATATATGATTTCAATCTAAGCGTGATGAATATAATATGCGTCCCTCTTTTGCAATATTAAAACTATGTAGTACTATTTTATAATCCTGTCAGTAGGTACTAAAACTAAAATCGTTTTAAGTGTATACCAATATTGTATATTCTTATTATGTTTAAATTATGTATTTTCCATAACAAATATTCTGTTTTTAAAAATTCTGTAAATATGATGTAAAAGAGAAATCGTTTTGATAATGTAAAAAAGTGCGCCGCCAACGTCTGTATCTTATTGGTCCGTGCCCATGACCTTTCAGGTTGAATGCAAAAAATAATGTAATTTTTGTTTCGTTTTGCTTATGTGATTTTTTTTTGGGTCGCTTGATCAAATCTTTTTCGTGTGAAATATGATCAAACATCATGTGAATTTATTATGTGACCAATTCTTTAATTTATCTGTAGATTAATTGTTTAAGTAGGCTTTTTTGGTCAATTTTTTTACAAATGCAAATAAAACGAGTTTATTCCATCTTATCCATCTTATACATCAAAAAGTGTTTTTCTTTTGGGCAATGATCATATCTTTTTGTGGTGTTTGATCAAATCATACCTCCCAAATGAAATCTCATTTTAAATTGAGATTTAACACACATTTGCACGCACACTACAATAATTTGACATTTCTCAAACGTCAAATTTTGTTGTTTATTTTTTTAGCATTCTGTGAATTTCATTGTGGAAAAAGAATTCTTTTTAGATAAGTGATCAAAGTTTTAAAATAATAACAAATAAATACAAACGGTTGAAGTGAAAATTAATTGACAATTTAAAAATAAATAGGTATGAACTATGAACTTGCAAAATTAAAATGAACAGAGTGTATAATGAATTGAATCGCTTTGAAAAGGATGCAGTGATTGAGCCCGGATTTTATTCCTACTTCATAACATAGCTGTTCCATAAGTTGGCAACGGTTGTGTCGAATTCACTAAAGATTTGTTAGGTATAGTTTTTTATAGCTTTCTATTCGATGGCTTTTCATTTTTTCCGGGAACACTTCTCCCATACAACGAGTCATTTGTAAACTTTTGTTTATTACTCTGACAATGTTCATGACGAAGTGATTTTAATGCATCCTTTAACGAATCCTAGGTAGTTGTTATTTTATATGTATGTAGACATATTGAAGGCTGTGGGAGGCCATTTAAATAAACTATCTACTTTGCGGCAGAACTAAAATTAAATAATGTCCACCCGAATCGAAATTCCGTTTACAAATTGTTTGCATTCCCTCGTGCTTGTGTGTAAAAATCTGACATTTGCTTGGTTGGGTGTGTTCAGCCGGTGAACTTTATTTAATCAATATTAAATTATGACTCAACTGCGAACAAAACTTTCCGACTTACAAAACATTAAAAGTACATTTTAACTTATGAAATAATTAATTGCAGCTACATTATTATATTAATGTCGAAATATATTACACGAAAATCTAAAAAAAAATTGCTTAAAGATTATTCCAACGAAGATAACATGATAGAAAAATCAATCTCGTTAGACATTGTCGTATGGTTAAACACGCCTCAAATTAAGAACGTCAAAAGAAACACACACACAATAACAAAAACTTATCTTAGCTATCTGCCGTTTTATTGGACAGCAAATTTGATAAAATTTTTGATCAAATTTGCTTTTCCCAAAAAAAATCCACATTAGTGTAACAAAACAACCCTCATCGTCATCGCACAAAGGACATCTAAAAGGTGTTGCCATTAATTAATAAAAGCGATCTCGCTACTGCATTTCTTTGTTGAGATTTGGATTTTGTAGCTTTTTCGTTAGCAGTTTTCATTTAATTTTTGTTTTGAATCAGCAGTTGGTAGCCCTAATGTACAATTTACTCGATTTGAGGCAATTTATTATGCAAAGTATGGAAACCTTGTGAGAGCTTTAACTTGAGACCGATGTATGCAACCCAATATAGCCGGACTGGAAGGCAAACTTCCTATCTTCCCTGTACTGAACGATTTACTTGAACAGAGTTTAACAACATACAAAAATAACAACACTAATAAAGTGCATGACTGGGTCGCACGAACTTGGTCTAATGTGTGACAGTGGTCTTGGGGTTTGAGATTTTGGAAAAAAAGCATGGAAAAATGATATGAAATTTTATTGATCACTTAAAAATCACTAGTTAAAACGTTTTTTGAAAGAAAATGAAGTAAGCCTTCTAATTTCGCTAACTGTTTAGAATTTTAAGACATTTTTTTCAAAATCGTTCGACCAGTTTTTCCAAAAAACTGTTTTTTTGAAAAACTTTTCTAAAAAATATTCCAAATATTTTTTGAGTATGCCAACTTCTAGCAATTCGTAGTTTTTATCAGAAAAAAGGAATTTTTCAAAAAATAGATCAAACTATTTTTGGAACAAAAAAATTAAAAAAAAATAAATTTTTTTTTAAACTCAAAAACACTTTTTTGAAAAATTTAAGAAACATATTTCATCTATAAAAAAGCTCCTGTATTAAGAATTTTATCGAAATCCATCAAGTAGTTTACGAAAAAATCTGATTTAGAAAAACCGGTCAATGGGAGGTACCGTTATAAGATTTTTCCTGAACAATCTGTGTCAACCAAAACATAAAGCTTACATAAAAACACCATTCAGAATGTTTTATCAAAATCGTAGGAGCCGTTTTTCAGATAAAAGAGTTTTTCATAAAAAATCGTATGGCAGGTACCGTTAGTTTTTTTTTTTTATATATTCAGTTTTTATTCATTTCATTATTTAAAACTATCTTAATGCTAACCAAAACGTTAAAAAAAACTAGCTTAAATATCAACTTAATATAACTTACTGGCCCTGTGCGGCTAATGTAAAAAAGTGCGCACTTTTTCAAGAAATCGTTTTGATAATGTAAAAAAGTGCGCACTTTTTTACATTATCAAAACGATTTCTCTTTTTTTACAGAATTTTTAAAAACAGAATTTTGAAAAACAGAATTTTGAAAGCAGAATTTTGAACGTACAGAATTTTGAAATGCAGAATTTTGTAATACAGAATTTTGGACAGCGAGAATTTTGTACAAACAGAATTATGCAAAACAGAATTTTGGCATGCAGAATTTTGAAAGCAGAATTATGACCCATACCGAATTTCGACCCCAACCCGCGGTGGCAGTCCCGGTAAATCAATCGAATTCAAAAGTAACGTCTGATAATTCACTACGTCGTCCACATTTATAAATGCATCAACTCATTTGTTGGCAACAAATTGTCCATCTATTTCTTCTTAGATAGATGCATTAATTTCAGCGACATCTTTATTTTTGCCTTTAGCTCTTTCACTTAACCAAGTACGATTTAAATAGTTCTCCGAAATACTTGGAAACACAATTTGAACCAATTCTTTCTTTGAATTCCTTATACAATAGAAATTTGCAGTGTTATTTGGCCATTTGAACTATCAACGTCAACGGACATTTTTCCATTTCCAATATCCAACAGCTGCTTTGAAAATTCTGCAGCAGATGGATCACTTTAGTGAGTGTTTTAACAATATATCCACAAAGGAGAACATTTAAGGCATTCACATCCGCAGTAGTCGATCGGGGTATGACCGGCAAAGTTTGTCTGAAGTCACCCGCCAACAATATCATGGCGCCGCCAAATATTACTTGGCTACCTCTCAAATCTTTCAGAGTTCGATCTAAAGCTTCAAGTGACTTTTTGTGTGCCATTGTACACTCGTCCCATACAATAATCCTACACTGTTGCAAGACTTTGGCTATTGCCGACGTTTTACAAATATTACATGTAGGCGCTTCGTTAACCTGGATGTTTAAAGGCAATTTAAGTGCAGAGTGCCCTGTACGACCACCATTAATTGATTGCATACTGGCAAGTGCATTTGCAACATATGCAATATACTAAGCATACATGGTATTATTTTTTTTACAGACAAACCTGGTGCAAATAAATACCTATTGGGCAAAAAAAGAATCATTACATTTGGTGTTGTCAAACTCTAGATATAAATGCATTTGTTGCAAATGTTGTATATTATATGTTGCATAATGATTCATAACTATGCATACATTTCAGTTATGATCAATTATTGAATTTGTTGATTAGTTGATTGCATGGTGGCAAGTGCATTTGCAACATATGCAACATACGTAACTTACATTGTATTATTTTTTTTACACAAAAACCTGGTGCAAATAAATACCTTTTCAGCAAAAAAAAAGAATCATCAAATTCAAACATAAATCAAACTCATTTTTATATTTATAGAAGAAGAAGAAGATAAAGATAATAAAAATACGATACGAATTTGAGTTAAAAAAAAAAAAAATTTCTCAAAATTACTAGACATAATATATTGAATTACTAGAAATAAGTTAGATTTAAACCGAAAGGTATAGTTTTAATTGGTTATGGGATAATTTAGAGCGCCCGCACAGGGCCAGTAAGTTATATTAAGTTGATATTTAAGCTAGTTTTTTTAACGTTTTTGTTAGCATTAAGATAGTTTTAAATAATGAAATGAATAAAAACTGAATATATACAAAAAAAAAAAAAACTAACGGTACCTGCCATACGATTTTTTATGAAAAACTCTTTTATCTGAAAAACGGCTCCTACGATTTTGATAAAACATTCTGAATGGTGTTTTTATGTAAGCTTTATGTTTTGGTTGACACAGATTGTTCAGGAAAAATCTTATAACGGTACCTCCCATGGACCGGTTTTTCTAAATCAGATTTTTTCGTAAACTACTTGATGGATTTCGATAAAATTCTTAATAGAGGAGCTTTTTTATAGACGAAATATGTTTCTTAAATTTTTCAAAAAAGTGTTTTTGAGTTTAAAAAAAAAATTATTTTTTTTTATTTTTTTTTTCCAAAAATAGTTTGATCTATTTTTTGAAAAATGCCTTTTTTCTGATAAAAACTACGAATTGCTAGAAGTTGGCATACTCAAAAAATATTCCAAATATTTTTTCAAAAAACTGTTTTTTCAAAAAAACAGTTTTTTGGAAAAACTGGTCGAACGATTTTGAAAAAAATGTCTTAAAATTCTAAACAGTTAGCGAAATTAGAAGGCTTACTTCATTTTCTTTCAAAAAACGTTTTAACTAGTGATTTTTAAGTGATCAATAAAATTTCATATCATTTTTCCATGCTTTTTTTCCAAAATCTCAAACCCCAAGACCACTGTCACACATTAGACCAAGTTCGTGCGACCCAGTCATGCACTTTATTAGTGTTGTTATTTTTTTATGTTGTTAAACTATGTTCAAGTAAATCGTTCAGTACAGGGAAGATAGGAAGTTTGCCTTCCAGTCCGGCTATATTGGCTTGCATACATCGGTCTCAAGTTAAAGCTCTCACAAGGTTTCCATACTTTGCATAATAAATTGCCTCAAATCGAGTAAATTGTACATTAGGGCTACCAACTGCTGATTTAAAACAAAAATTAAATGAAAACTGCTAACGAAAAAGCTACAAAATCCAAATCTCAACAAAGAAATGCAGTAGCGAGATCGCTTTTATTAATTAATGGCAACATCTTTTAGATGTCCTTTGTGCGATGACGATGAGGGTTGTTTTTGTTACACTAATGTGGATTTTTTTTGGGAAAAGCAAATTTGATCAAAAATTTTATCAAATTTGCTGTCCAAGAAAACGGCAGATAGCTAAGATAAGATTTTGTTATTGTGTGTGTGTTTCTTTTGACGTTCTTAATTTGAGGCGTGTTTAACCATACGACAATGTCTAACGTGATTGATTTTTCTGTCATGTTATCTTCGTTGGAATAATCTTTAAGCAATTTTTTTTTTAGATTTTCGTGTAATATATTTCGACATTAATATAATAATGTAGCTGCAATTAATTATTTCATAAGTTAAAATGTACTTCAATGTCTTTTTAATGTTTTGTAAGTCGGAAAGTTTTGTTCGCAGTTGAGTCATAATTTAATATTGATTAAATAAAGTTCACCGGCTGAACACACCCAACCAAGCAAATGTCAGATTTTTACACACAAGCACGAGGGAATGCAAACAATTTGTAAACGGAATTTCGATTCGGGTGGACATTATTTAATTTTAGTTCTGCCGCAAAGTAGATAGTTTATTTAAATGGCCTCCCACACCCTTAAATATGTCTACATATATATAAAATAACAACTACCTAGGATTCGTTAAAGGATGCATTAAAATCACTTCGTCATGAACATTGTCAGAGTAATAAACAAATGTTTACAAATGACTCGTTGTATGGGAGAAGTGTTCCCGGAAAAAATGAAAAGCCATCGAATAGAAAGCTATAAAAAACTATACCTAACAAATCTTTAGTGAATTCGACACAACCGTTGCCAACTTATGGAACAGCTATGTTATGAAGTAGGAATAAAATCCGGGCTCAATCACTGCATCCTTTTCAAAGCGATTCAATTCATTATACACTCTGTTCATTTTAATTTTGCAAGTTCATAGTTCATACCTATTTATTTTTAAATTGTCAATTAACTTTCACTTCAACCGTTTGTATTTATTTGTTATTATTTTAAAACTTTGATCACTTATCTAAAAAGAATTCTTTTTCCACAATGAAATTCACAGAATGCTAAGAAAATAAACAACAAAATTTGACGTTTGAGAAATGTCAAATTATTGTAGTGTGCGTGCAAATGTGTGTTAAATCTAAATTTAAAATGAGATTTCATTTGGGAGGTATGATTTGATCAAACACCACAAAAAGATATGATCATTGCCCAAAAGAAAAACACTTTTTGATGTTTGATCATATTTCACACGAAAAAGATTTGATCAAGCGACCAAAAAAAAAATCACATAAGCAAAACGAAACAAAAATTACATTATTTTTTGCATTCAACCTGAAAGGTCATGGGCACGGACCAATAAGATACAGACCGCCAACTCACGGTATGGTCTCTCTTTTTGCCTACAAGCTGAAAATCAGCTGATATAGCTCGTTCCAAATCACTTGGCCAACGGTCGGTTGCGCAGAGAGAGGATTTGTAATGATAAAAATAATAATAGTAATATAGTTGAGTTGTTATTGTTAAATTGAATATTCAATTGAATATTCTGAAATTCCGTTAAGCTGAATTTCGAATATGAATTTTTGAAAATTTTGAGTTCATGAATCGATATCCAGAAAATTCATAAGAAACCTTTTTCTTCTTAAAGAAAAATCTGAATATCGAATAAAATAATTATTAATATAATCATCAATATTAGGATTATTATGGCCATAGCTATACAATAATAACCATCGCTACCAACGTCGTTCAACTTCTCAAACAATATTCAAATTCAAACTGGAAATATAGAAATTTGTTTTCGTAACCAACCAACTCAACGATATTCTTCATACCTTCGAGTCAGTTTACTCAAACTGAACTAATTATCATTATAATCACAAAAAAAATGTTACCCATGCACATGCACATAGGTGGAATGGTGCATGATCCTAACTAAACACACTTAATCCTATAACGAAACTTAACTCACCAAAAAATAAAATGCACGACTGGGTCGCACTTACTTGCTCTGTGGGTGCAATAGTACGATGAAAAGAAAGTTTTCGAGCGATATGAAAACTCATGTTTGAAAAAATTGGGAAAAACTAAAAAAGTTTGGCTAAAACTGGAAAACCCGATACACAGAAGTTTACGTTAAGAAACCTTTAGTATATCAAATTTAGATGTCATCTTTTGGGTGCTATAAATGATTTATAAATGTCCGCTTATAGCCAAATTAATAAAATTGTTAAAACAAATTTCCGTTATTATCATTTGTAGCCGAATTTAAATGCAGTTTTCTTCAAAGCATTCTTTGTATATTACCCACACAGTTTAATAAAAATACGTTTGCAACGAACTGTTGGATACAATATTCCCAATATTTTTGTATGTGTATGCGTCTGCCTCCCGTAGCCAGCCGATGTTTCAGTTTGAGAAACAAAATTCTTCTTTAGCAGACAGAAAAAAATTCAATAACATTAATTTTGTGTGGTGTGATGGTTAATTAGTGCTGGCGCAATAAAAAAAAAAGGCGTGCGCCGCGCCCAAAATTAAAACGTTTTATTGCCAAGGCGATTGTTCTGAGCTCAGTGACATTCAATTTTATTCTTGCAGATCGATTTGAACAAAACAAGACAAAACTTAAATGTTTAAAAATTAGATTTGGAATGGAAATAGCGAATATGGGTGTTTTTAACAATTCTTGGACCACACTCTGCTACGTAACCAAGGAATATGAATATAAGTGTTCATCTGTTTACTTCAAAACTGCGACCGATAGTTAAAAAACATTAAAAAATTAATGCATTACACAACTTTTGACGGAAACGCCCCTTAAAAGTGGGCTTGTCTTAAAAATTTGAAGCACTAACTAAGCTTTGATCAGTATTTAGGCATATGTGTAAAACTACAGCTGAATCGAGTAGTTTTTAAACAATCTTACCTGAACAAAGGTATTTTATCAAAATTACGACTTTAAAAGTGGGCGTTTTGAAAAAATTTACATAAGAAAATGTAGAGATATATTTCTCAAATAACGAACGGAGGAAAAAGGTTTAAATTAAATATTGGAAGTGCCTTACATTTTTGAGACTACGTTTTTCGTTCTTTCATGAAAAGTGGGAGTAAGCCACGCCCAAAGTTCAAAAATTTCTTTTCATACACAAACGTTTTAGTTCCTATTAAGAAACGCAAAATTTTGGCTTGCGGATTCATTATAAATAATGTTTATTTACAAAAACAATTTTTTTATAGTTTCTAATGAAAAGTGGGCGTCAGCCACGCCCAAAATCAAATTTTTTGATATCATACACAAGATGTTTATGTGCAAGTAATACCCACAAAATTTAATGTTTTTCGCTTTAATATAACAATTGTTATTTTATAAAAACAATATTGATGGTTTGTATGAAAAATGGGTGTCAGCCACGCCCAAACTGAAATATTTTTATTTAATTGGAAAAAGGCTTACCTAAAGCTTGCGTGTGCAAAATTTTAGCGTTATGCTTTTATCGCAACTGTACAAAAAACATGGTTTAATTTTACTAAATTGAGGTAGTTCATCAAAAATTGCTATTGTGGGCGTGTTTGTGGGCGGATTTTACCGTTTCAAGAACTTAACCTTACTCTGGATCCAAAGATTATACGTATATGTATATATCAAATTTCAGTTATCTAGCTCAAAAATTGCGACCTCTAGAGAGTATTCATACGGATGGACATGGCTAAATCAACTAGGCTTTTGATTCTGAGTCAGAATATACATACATATATACTTTTCTATACCTTACCGTATTATTTCTCTATGTTACAAACTCCACACCAAATACAATATACCCATTCTATGGAATAGGGTATTAAAAAAACCATCTTCTATCATCTATCATCTGCAACCTTCTACCATCTAGAATTTTCTACCATCTACCATCTTGTTCTATCTACCATCTGCTACCATCTACCATCTTACATTTTCTCCCATTTCCCATTTTCTCTATTCTAACATCTTCTTTCATCTACCATCTTCTACCATCAACCATCTTCTACCATTTAACATCTTCTACCTTCTCTACCATCTTTTACCATTTATTTCTTTGAAAAATTTTTTCTTTAGAAAGTTTTTTGATGTTAAAATTTTTTAGAATACCTACATATACATACATACATATGTATGTATGTCATTTTTAAAAGGAAATTTGTAACGTTCAAAAATATAACACATATTTTTACTTGCGATTATAGGTACTATAAGGCAAGTTATGTCAAGTGGGTCTGGAAATTCCGTCCGTCAGTCTGTCTGTCTGTCTGTCTGTATGTCTGTTCGCGCCTCCGGAGGCCGAACGGGTGGGCCGATTTGCTTTAAATTTGGTATTTAGGATTTATTTGGCCGTCCCTCGGAACAAATTTTTTATTTTTTCTCTAGGTCCAAAAATAACGGCACCTGCCATACAATCTTGAAGACAAAAATTGATTTTCTCAAAAACGGCTCTAACGATTTTGATAAAACTTTCAGAATGCTATTTTTGCAAGACAATTTATCTTTTGGTTGGAAATTTTTTTTAAGATTTGTCTAACAACGGTACTTCTCATAGAACCAGTATTTTCAAATCAAATTTTCTCGTAAACTATACATTCGATTTCAATGAAATTTTGGCCACAGGAAGTCATTTATAATTTTATTAATATGGCATTTCAAAATTTTCAAAAACTTTTTTTTTGATTTTTTAAAAATTTTTCAAAAAAAATTTTGGTTTTCTAAATATGTTAATTTTTTTTAAGTTAATTTTTCAAATGTGAACTACACATTGCCATATATTTGCATACTCAAATACATTTCAAAATATTTTTTGGAAAAGTTTTTCAAAAATAACCTTTAAAAAAAACTGCTCGAACGATTTTCAATATTTTTTTTCCTAGATTGACGTTTAGCTTTGAAATTTTATTGCATACTTAGTTTTTCCGAGAAAACTCTTAAACTAATTTAAAAAATAAAAGAATTTGCGAAATTATTTTTTTTTTTTTAATATCCTTGTATGCAGCCACTTAAGGTGGCGCAGACAGTCCATTGTGGACCACGGCCTCAACCAACAATCCTCGCCAGCTAGGCCGGTCCCTAGCCAGTGGCCTCCAGTTGCGCACACCAAGTTGGTTGAGGTCGTTTACCACTTGATCGCGCCACCTTAGATGGGGTCTTCCAGAACTGCGTCGGCCCTCCGGGTTGGAATTGAAGACTCGTCGGGCAGGAGCGTTTTCGTCCATACGCTCCACATGGGCCAGCCATCTAAGCCGCTGAATTTTCAGCTTCTTAACCAAGTCAATGTCGCTGTATAGCCCGTACAGTTCGTCATTGAATCTTCTCCTCCATACTCCATTGATACATGCAGGCCCGAATATCACCCGAAGAATCTTTCTCTCAAAGCACCCCAGCCTGTATTCATCCGATTGTGTCAGTGTCCACGCTTCTGCCCCATACAGCATGACTGCGATGAAAACGGTCTTGTATAGTGTCTCCTTGGTCCTTTGAGAGAGGGCTTTACTACTAAGATGCCTTCTTAGCCCGAAGAAACAGCGATCGGCAAGAGTGATTCTTCAACTGATCTCTTCACTGATGTTGTTCTGAGAGGTTATAGTGGAACCCAAATAGACAAAGTCCTTGACAACCTCAAAGTTATATCTGTCCATTGTGACGTTTTGGCCGAGCCTACGGTGATGATCTACTTCACCCGAGGACAGCATATACTTTGTTTTATCTTCATTTACAGCCAGACCCATTCGAGCCACTTCCACTTCAATACTAGCGAATGCTCCACTGACAGCGCGCTTCGTTCTTCCAGTAATGTCAATATCATCAGCATAGCCAAGTAATTGAACGGATCTAAAAAAAATCGTACCTCTGGTGTTGACATGCGAGTTGCGTACGATTGCCTCAAGAATGATGTTGAAGAGGTTACATGACAGCGCGTCACCCTGTTGTAAGCCTTTCTCGACATTAAATGAGTCGGTGGTGTTCTTACCAACCTTGACGGAGCAGCGCGAGTTCTCCATAGTCATCCTGCACAATCGAACGAGTTTGGCAGGGATGCCAAGAAGTGACATGGCTCTGTATAGCTCGTTCCTGTTTACGCTGTCATAGGCGACTTTAAAATCGATAAAGAGGTGGCGAGTATCGATCTGGAATTCTTGGGTCTTTTCCAAAATCTGCCGAAGTGTGAAAATTTGGTCAACGGTTGACTTACCGGGCCTGAAACCACACTGATAGGGGCCAATCAGTTCACGTGCGAAAGGGTTCAGACGTTCACACAGAATGGCCGACAAGATTTTATAGGCGACATTTAGGAGACTTATACCTCTGTAGTTGGCGGAGCTTAGAGTATCTCCTTTCTTGTGGATAGGGCACACAATGCTGAGGTTCCATTCGTCAGGCATACTTTCATCCGACCAGATTGTACAGATGAGTTGGTGTATGCTCCTCACTAAGTTATCTCCTGCTGCTTTAAAGAGTTCAGCCGTAAGGCCATCAGCTCCAGCTGCCTTGTTGGACTTAAGTTTAGATATTGCTATCCAAACGTCTTCTTGGTCGGGAGGACGGAAATTTTGTTCTTCATCATCCAAATCGAATGGATCATTCTGCCTGACAGCGATTAGTTGGTTGTCTTCGCCGTTTAACAGTCTGCAGAAGTGTTCTTTCCAAATTCTCAGCACCGACTGTGTATCTACCACGACATTCCCACCCTCGTCTCTTCATGCTTCCGCTCGGGCTTTGTAACCCTTGGACGAATGCTTTACCCTTTGGTAGAACTTTCGAACATTGCTTCTGCCGTAACACCCCTCAATAGATTCAACCATTCGTTTTTCCAGTTCTCTTTTTTTTCTTCTGAAAAGCCGATGTTCCTCTTTCCTCTTTTGCTGGTAAACCGCACGGGAAGCGCTCTTGGCAGCTCTAGTTCTGGCATTCAGAACTGCATGATAGGCTTCGTCTTTGGCCAAGTGTGCGAGCCTGCACTCATCATCAAAACAGGTGTTTCGTTGTGGTCGCCTAATGAAACCCAAAACATCCGATGGCCATTTTGCAATGTTGCCACTGGGCCTCTGGGTTTGGCGCAGGCGCCGGGCTTGTCAAGAGATAAGAGGAGACATGATTGGCAAAGGTTGTGGCGGTCTCTTGCGATTGGAACTTCGCAACATCAAACTTTCTCACAGTGGATGTTCGATTCTGCGGTCTTATGGAGATCCGCATTCGCACTTTAGCTACAACAAGGTAGTGGTCCGAGTCTATGTTGGCCCCTCGGAAAGTGCGGACATCCATGACACTGGACGCATGTCTGCTATCAATCGCAATGTGATCAATTTGGTTGACGGTATTTTGATCAGGAGACCGCCAGGTCCCCTTGTGAATATTGAGGTGTGGGAAGTATGTGCTAGCTAAGATGACACTTCGCCCCGCAGCAAAGTCGATTAGCCTGTGTCCGTTACCGGAAGTGTTGTCGTGCAGGCTATGCTTTCCGACTGTCGAGCCAAAGTTACCCTCCTTTCCGATTTTGGCGTTGAAGTCACCAAGAATAAACTTAGTGTCGTACTTCGGGCATTCATCATACGTCTTCTCGAGAAGATCGTAGAATTCTTCTTTGGTCGTGTCATCTTTTTCCTCCGTGGGGGCGTGGACGCAGATCAGCGAGATGTTGCTGAATTTGGATTTAATGCGGATTGTGACAATGCGTTCGCTTATGCCACGAAACCCCAAGACTTCTTGCCTAAACCTTCCTCTTATCACAAATCCGCATCCAAATAGCCGCTGTTTCCTTGTCATGTAGCACTTGCCGTAGTAGATGTCACAGTTTTTCATCCTCCTTGTGCCTTCACCATCCCATCGCACTTCTTGGATGGCTGTGATGTCGGCTTTGACACCATCTAGGGCTTCCACTAATTGTTCGGCTGCACGTGGTCTGTTCAGGGTCCGGACATTCCACGTGCAGAACCGAAATTCGTTGTCCTTGTTTCGTTTGCTAGGGTCGTCATCAGTAGGGTCATCCATATCCGAGGCAGTTGGTTGTTTCGGAACAAGAGGTTTTTTACGTGGTAGGGAAGTTACCCCGACGCACAACCCCCAACCTGGGGGACCAGGCCCTATGCTGCTCTCCTTGGACAAAAGGAGCTGGAGAAATCCAGAGTCAGTAACCCACTACGGGGATGTGAGAGCTACCGTTAGTCCTATATGGGCTCATCCGCCACCTTCTCTACTCCACTACCCTGACTAATAGTAGTGAAAGGACCCAAAGACCTGAGCTGCGAATATGTCGAAGTAGCTCAATGGGGTGCCTACCATATTGTCTGTAAGCGTCGCCGTTGGTTCACTTAATTGGAAGCTCATCCGCCGCTCGCTTGCTTTCTGAGGGGTTCGTACAGAATAAACTGCTACCCAACAAGAGAAACAGAGGAGCTTTATGGCAGGGCAATTATAGTGTTGCTATTTTTCTGTGATCAACACTCGCGCTTATAAGTTCAGCAAGTCAAGTCCGGGTGGACAAGACCAGTACCCGATGGCTACCACTTGGAGGTAAAATAAGCACAATTGTTGCGTATGAGACAGTTGCAACGCTGGGCATCGCCATGTTGATACCAATCCGGGTCTACCCTATTCATACAGCACCCAGCCATCATGAGAGACAAATAAATAAGTAAAGCAATTTCAACGTTTGGAAAACAAGATTTTTAAGAATTATTTATCAAAAGCTTGAAAACTTGCAGTGTAAGAGCCTCACGATTCTTGCTGCTAATAATACTAGCAACGAACTGGACTAATTCGTCGCCCAGGCTGTCCTCCAAATCATCTGCGTCAGCACCTACGATGATTGCAGATTTTTCCAAAATCTCTTCTTGTGGAAGAGATTTCAGCTCTCATAATGTTAACGCCAGAAATTTTATGATAACTGTTCATACGATTACCTAAAGCAGTGACTACGTTATTAATGATGACAATAAACACCTCAATTTCATATCGTTGTCCCTGGTATTTGGTTTTCAGCAAAGTCGTCGGGTGTATTTGAGCCGCTATAATTGTCTTATTTTGTATTTCGCGGGTAGCATTTGCTACTCTTGCTTCGTGGCTAATCCGGCCCTGTCTATCATGTCTAAAACATTCAGGTGCTTTGCTCATATCCAACCCAAACTGCCTACACCTACTAGATTATTGAGGTTATGTTTAAAGCCCAGTCAGAGACTTGGTACGCAGATTGTTCAATATGAAATATTACCTTTATCTTGAAAAATCTATTTAATAAATTAGTTTAATTCAAATAAATATTTTTTCTCTCTTTTGTTGTTATAATTCAAAAAAAAACTTAAAATGGAAGTAATGCTTCTTCACAGTTTATTATTTTGTCACTGGAATTATGTATCAGCATCACAAATTTCGCAGTCACTTGATTCGGAAGCTTGAAATTCATCATTAACATTGCTTTCGGACATGCCTGTCAAAAATAAACAAGATGATTTGCGTTAGGCAACGAATTGCTTTTAAATGAAAATATGTACCTGATGGAGATTGAAGTGAATCACTGACAAAGTTTGGGAATTGATCGCCTTCAAACCATTTAAAGGTGTATTGGTTGCCAGTTAATAACCAACCTTAATTTTCAGGGTCATAAGTACTGGGATTTTTTATATGTACATTATTCCAGATTTTTGCTACATAATTAGCTCTTAAAAAGTGTTGGAGTAATTCTTTTTTGCAAGGCGGCAAAATGATTCATTCATTGTTTTAACTGAGTCGCGTGAAGTTAGCCGCAACTTTGAAACCAAACTGGTTTTTCTTTAGAGTTCTGGTATTATTACCAAGAGTTCTGGAGTTCCTCATACCAATTTTGAATAGTTCTGGCAAAAAACCATCAAAATCGGGACTTTGAAATTTCTTAACCCTAAAAAATGTTAGCCGCAACTTTGTAACCCCCAGGAGTTCTGATGCAATAAATGTGTTCACAACCAATAGTTCCGGAGTTCCTCATACCAATTTTTAAGAAATCTATCCTTAAACGCCCAAAAAATGCATTTCAAGTTTGTATGCAAAAAAGTGCATTTAACATTTTTTTATAATTCCGATGTCCGAAATGTCTTAAACACCAAGAGTTCTGAGGTTCCTCATACAATTTTTTTTTATTTCTTTTTAAACACGCTCACAATTCACTTTTTTAATTTTCACCCTAACCTACAAAAAAAAGTAGCCGCGACTTTGATACCCCCAAGAGTTCTGATACAATAAATGTGTTCACAACCAATAGTTCCGGAGTTCCTCATACCAATTTTTAAAAAATATGCCCTAAGACGCCCATAAAAAGCATTTCAAGTTTGTATGGGAAAAGTGCATTCATGGTTATCAAACAGTTCTGAAGGCTAAATTGTGTCAAAAAGCAAGAGTTCTGAGGTTCCTTTTATAAACATTTGAACATTTTGAAGTATTTAGGCCAAAATGCAGATTTTCAATTTTTAGACAAAATGCATCTTTTAAGTAGACGGAACTTTGTTACCCCAAGAGTTCTGATGCAATAAATGTGTTCACAACCAATAGTTCCAGAGCTCCTCATACCAATTTTTGAAAAATCTGGCCTAAAACGTCAAATAAATGCATTTCAAGTTTGTATGCAAAAAAGTGCATTTACCATTTTTTTATAATTCTGACGCCTGAAATGTGTTAAACACCAAGAGTTCTGAAGGTCCTCTTACTTACATTAAATAGTTCTGCAATAAATAGTCCAAAATGCAGATTTTATTTTTTTCAGGCAAAATGCATTTTTTCGTGAAGTTAGCCGCAACTGTGAAACCAAACTGGTTTTTCCTTAGAGTTCTAGTATTATTTCCAATAGTTCTGGAGTTCCTCATACCAATTTTTGAAAAAACTGGCCTAAAACGTCAAATAAATGCATTTCAAGTTTGTATGCAAAAAAGTGCATTTACCATTTTTTTATAATTCTGACGCCTGAAATGTGTTAAACACCAAGAGTTCTGAAGGTCCTCTTACTTGCATTAAAAAGTTCTGCAGTAAATAGCCCAGAATGCAGATTTTATTTTTTCAGGCAAAATGCATTTTTTTACTAGCCGCAACTTTGTCACCCCCAGGAGTTCTGGTGCGATAAATGTGTTTACAACCAATAGTTCCGGAGTTCCTCATACCAATTTTTAAGAAATCTATCCTTAAACGCCCAAAAAATGCATTTCAAGTTTGTATGCAAAAAAGTGCATTTACCATTTTTTTATAATTCTGACGCCTGAAATGTGTTAAACACCAAGAGTTCTGAAGGTCCTCTTACTTACATTAAATAGTTCTGCAGTAAATAGCCCAGAATGCAGATTTTATTTATTCAGGCAAAATGCATTTTTTTACTAGCCGCAACTTTGTCACCCCCAGGAGTTCTGGTGCGATAAATGTGTTTACAACCAATAGTTCCGGAGTTCCTCATACCAATTTTTAAGAAATCTATCCTTAAACGCCCAAAAAATGCATTTCAAGTTTGTATGCAAAAAAGTGCATTTACCATTTTTTTATAATTCTGACGCCTGAAATGTGTTAAACACCAAGAGTTCTGAAGGTCCTCTTACTTACATTAAATAGTTCTGCAGTAAATAGCCCAGAATGCAGATTTTATTTTTTCAGGCAAAATGCATTTTTTTACTAGCCGCAACTTTGTCACCTCCAGGAGTTCTGGTGCGATAAATGTGTTCACAACCAATAGTTCCGGAGTTCCTCATACCAATTTTTAAGAAATCTATCCTAAAACGCCCAAAAAATGCATTTCAAGTTTGTATGCAAAAAAGTGCATTTACCATTTTTTTATAATTCTGACGCCTGAAATGTGTTAAACACCAAGAGTTCTGAAGGTCCTCTTACTTACATTAAATAGTTCTGCAATAAATAGCCCAGAATGCAGATTTTATTTTTTCAGGCAAAATGCATTTTTTCGTGAAGTTAGCCGCAACTTTGAAACCAAACTGGTTTTTCCTTAGAGTTCTAGTATTATTTCCAATAGTTCTGGAGTTCCTCATACCAATTTTTGAAAAAACTGGCCTAAAACGTCAAATAAATGCATTTCAAGTTTGTATGCAAAAAAGTGCATTTACCATTTTTTTATAATTCTGACGTCTGAAATGTGTTAAACACCAAGAGTTCTGAAGGTCCTCTTACTTACATTAAAAAGTTCTGCAGTAAATAGCCCAGAATGCAGATTTTATTTTTTCAGGCAAAATGCATTTTTTTACTAGCCGCAACTTTGTCACCCCCAGGAGTTCTGGTGCGATTAATGTGTTTACAACCAATAGTTCCGGAGTTCCTCATACCAATTTTTAAGAAATCTATCCTTAAACGCCCAAAAAATGCATTTCAAGTTTGTATGCAAAAAAGTGCATTTACCATTTTTTTATAATTCTGGACGCCTGAAATGTGTTAAACACCAAGAGTTCTGAAGGTCCTCTTACTTACATTAAAAAGTTCTGCAGTAAATAGCCCAGAATGCAGATTTTATTTTTTCAGGCAAAATGCATTTTTTTACTAGCCGCAACTTTGTCACCCCCAGGAGTTCTGGTGCGATAAATGTGTTTACAACCAATAGTTCCGGAGTTCCTCATACCAATTTTTAAGAAATCTATCCTTAAACGCCCAAAAAATGCATTTGAAGTTTGTATGCAAAAAAGTGCATTTACCATTTTTTTATAATTCTGACGCCTGAAATGTGTTAAACACCAAGAGTTCTGAAGGTCCTCTTACTTACATTAAATAGTTCTGCAGTAAATAGCCCAGAATGCAGATTTTATTTTTTCAGGCAAAATGCATTTTTTTACTAGCCGCAACTTTGTCACCTACAGGAGTTCTGGTGCGATGAATGTGTTCACAACCAATAGTTCTGGAGTTCCTCATACAAATGTTTAAGAAATCTATCCTAAAACGCCAAAAAAATGCATTTCAATTTTGTATGCAAAAAAGTGCATTTAAAATTGTTTTATAATTCTGACCCTAATTTATCTTATAGTCAGAATTCAGAACCTATTCAAGAAAAAAAATTCTCATTACTCTTGCTCTTGCTCTTCGTTCTGCGCACCTACTTCATCGTTCATCGGCGCGGAATAGTTTGAGTCTTCTCCTTTTCGCCTTCCCGTTTTAATTTTTGTTTTGTTCTACACTCGTCTATACGTTCTACGCATTGACTTACCATCCATAGTATGTCAATGGGTTGTACGCCCTACGTCATCGGTGCGCAATGGAATTTGACGTTTTGCATTGTATTATAATTATTGGCAATCGTGATAAAACTGAAGGCGGAAGGCCCAAACTTCATAATGCGGATGCGCAAAACAAAACAAAACAAAATTGGAAGGCGTTCGTTGGTAGTAGTTGTATGATACGCGTTGCCATAATTTAATTATCTTTATTAGTTGTATCAGGAATGTCACCCATAGCCATAGCGTTTCCTTGGGGACATGTCTATTCGCATGCAGCAATGCCGAAAGTTTTGGTAATGTCTATAAATGTGACATATATTATTGAATCCAAATCAGAGGACGAAGACGTCGAAGGTAAGCAACGAAGTTTAGTGAGTTGTGGTATTTAATGAGAGAAACCAGTAAAAAAAACCCTTTATAAAGTGAATCGGGCGACGCAGTTTTTGTGGCTTTTCGCAAAAAGTGAGTTTTTGATGTAGTGTAAAAACTGAAAAGCTTATAAAAGTAGATAAACAAATTTGCAGTTTAGTGTCGCTGAAGTGCAGTTTCGCTGCTGCTTGAAGCGATCTAGTTAATGGAGCAGTTCATAAAATTGTCTTTGTCTTTCTCTTTCTAAGTTGACATTTTACTTACATGAATAGGTACAACAACGAAATAGATTTTGGTTGAAAAATATTTACATGCGGATAAATTTTAAAAGCCAATATGTCGTGGTAAGTAATTTTGTTTGAAAACTATTTTGTAAAATACAGATTAATTGATTTTATTTTACAGAAAATGGAAGACAAAAACAAAAAAGGCAACATGATTCCTTGAAAAGGACAACACCAATGGTCCTACAATCTTTTTTATCATGGAGCAAAATCGCAAATCTCATTTTCAATCGAGTTTTGAAACGAAAAAGGATATAAAGGCATTTTCTTTTTTAGTTCACAGCAGAGCATGAGTTGTCAAAAAAAATGTGATATCTTACTTCAGAGAGTTCAGAGCAAAGAATTCGTATTTCTTTTCTTAATCAGAGTGCGCTCTACGAGCTCCAAATAAATAGATCCGACAGACAGCTAAAAGCTGAAGAAAAATGTAAACGTCAAAAGTGATACGCTTCCAAACCAATTCAATTGATAAAAAGAAATTGTTGGCGGCGGCTGGAAAAAAATTAAAATGGTAGACGAAGGTATTTTAAGTGTCAAAAAAAACTTTCGGTTTTTTTTCAGCGCACGAAAAAAATTAACTGGCATATTATTCTGGAGCTAAATTTTGACAGGTTCTGGTATTTTTTACTTTTCTGTGAACTTTTCTTTATTTTTACACCAAAATTGATGCTGTCAACCGAAAAAAAGAATGCGTAGCAAAAAAAAATTCAATTGACGCATCGCATTATTATGAAAAATCGACTTTTATTTTTAAACGCGATTTGCGTCTAAACGAGACGTGCTAGAGCCATCAAAGTTGACACATTTAAATTTGACTTGTGGCTTAACTAAAGGACCTAGCGACTTCAAAACTGCATATTCGTGATCTAGGAAGTGCCAGTTCTAAAAAAATCAAAAAAGTTGGTAAAAATATTTTTTTTTCCAAAACTTCCAAAAAAATATTTTCAGATTTGCGCCAAAACTTAGCGTCCTAGCGCTTCAAAAAATGCATATTCGTAATCTAGGAAGTGCCACCTTTCAATTGATGCATCGCATTATATGAAATATCGACTTTCATCTTTAAACGCGATTTTCGGCTAAACTAGACGTGCTAGAGGCATCAAAGTCGACATCTTTAAACTTGACTTGGGGCTAAACTAAGCGATCAAGCGACTTCAAAAATGCATAAATTCGTGATCTAGAATCATATACAATGCTGCCATCATAGATTTCATATACAATGATGGCAGTGAACTTTAGATCCTCTTTGTTAACTGCTTGGGCACAATGGTGTAGCTGCAGCTGTAAAAAAATAAAAGTACATATTTCGTAAAGAACGGTGACAAAAGAAAGACCGCACTATTGGACACTATAAGCGGTGCGACACCAACCGGCAAAACATAATAAGTATGAAATTGACAGAAAGGAACTGTCGCACCGTTGCTGCATAGTGCGGTTTAGTTTATACAATTTCATACAAATTATATTTCGTCGGATGGTGTCGCACCGTTGCGCTGAAACAGACTGTCGGATAGTGCGGTCTTAATTCTTTGAAGACAAGACCGCACTAGGTGGAACATGACCAACTCTTGGTATATGACCAACTCTTCCGTTTAGTGTCGCTGACTTGCGGTTCCGCTGCCACTTGGTGTGGTTTGACTCGTAAAATTTCATACAAAGGATCAATTGCAATTGAGTGTAGTTCCACCTAGTGTGGTCTTACCTTTAACGCTACAAAGAGATTGAAATTTAATGCAGTGAAAGCGTATTATAATAAAAGTGTGGCAACAGTAAAGAGTTTAATTGGAATAAGTGCTTGAATACATAAAAAACATTGCAGTTCCATTCTGCCGCACCATATTTTCAAGTCTTGTTCATAATTGAATTTGAATTTGAATCGAATTTATTATTTATTCTCATATGCTTAAACTAAATTGTACATTTATAGAAAAACTTAATCATTATTGAGAAACAAAATTTAATGACATTTTGTATTTTAGATTCCTAAAAGGATATAAAAATAGTGTCAAATGCCACTTCAATGAAAAATAATAACATAAAATCGATATAAATGAATATAGGTGGGGTACTCTTAGAGACTACAATAATACTCATAATTGTTGCGCAATGATGCTATGAATCACATATTATTTCATAACACAAAATAAATAGATACCTATGTAATGAAAGAAGGAACAAAGAAAAACAAAAAAAAAAAAGTAACAGTTTAAGAAACACTTTAAGATAAATTAACATTAAGTCAGAGTGCCAGACAGAAGAGATTCTAAGCTTCCATAATCAAAATTAAGAAGCCAAAGTCTTACATGTTTAAGAAAAATTCCAGGAGTACTATAGATTATAAAATAAATACAATGGTTAATGAATGAGACCGCATGTACATGCACGAGTGAAAACATTCAGCCAATTAATGAGATGCAACCACATTGCAATTTTTGTAGGACTGGCAACGTTGTGTTATTTTAACTTCGAAACAAATTTAAGCAGGATTTTTCGAAAAAAAAAAACATGTAAGTGTATGTGATTTTTCAATTATATGTATCCAACCATAAACCAACTATTTACTTACACACACTTTTATTTTAACTTTAACCGTTACTTCGAATTTCGAAACTATTTCGATGTCAGTCAGAACAGAACAGAAGCAGACAGCAACAGCAGGCAGCAGAGAAAGGCGAGTAGTAAAATGTTATAATGTAGGTAGCTATTTACATTTTTTTTTATAAAATACTTATACCTAATTTTAATTTCAGAATTCAGTCAGATTACCCACAAAACTATTTTGGAACAACAACGCTGTTACCACGAAGAACGTGAACCAAAACATTGTACTTGGAGAGCAGGTTTAGGATTGGAAATAACAAAAAGGTTGGTTGCTTACACAATTTCACGTTTTCCAGAACATACATAGTTTAACTATATGTTTACTTTCATAGCTCGAAATTGATACCGGATTGGAATTAACAGAAGAATTCCTTCAGGATGAGCTACATCCGAAAAAGATGCTCGACCGATCCGCATTCGCAAAACCCAAAGGACAGCCTAACCGAGTTGCCAAACGTATGACGTCCTAAAACCAAGCAGACTGTTATTAGTGAGACGACACATATTGTGGGGCTTATCATCATAAGCCCCACAATATGTGTCGTCTCACTACATAACTATTGCTCACATTTAGTGCAAAAAGTAAAGCATGTCGTGGGTCGTGGGTTTGGGACTCCCGTTTGATGACTCAAGCTTCGATTTGTATTTCCTTATAATTAAATTCTTAAATATATTTCTCGTGTTGTGAACGATGAACTCTGAATTCTGAAACTGTCCAACCGATTTTACGTTTTTTTTTGTGTATTTTGGTGGCGTGTCTAATTGCACTTTCCATTGGAGGAAAGGAAGCATCCGGGAGTCTTCTGAAACCATTCCATTTGTAAGAAAATGACGATTCTAACAAGAGAACTTTGCTTCTGGATTTTAAGTCAGAATCTACTCAAGAATCACAAAAACAAATAAATATAACCCATAATTCATTGGGAAATGTCTGTCGCATGCAGCAAAATTGAAAGTTTTGGTAATGCGACATATTTTTGAATCCAAATCTGATGATGAAGATATCGAAGGTCAGCAACAAAGATAAGTGAGTGGTACTTAATACGGAGAACCAAGAAAAAATTCTTTGGTTGGAAATTAAAAAAATTAAAATGGTCGTTTTTGAAATGGCAGGAGAAAAGAAAATTAATGGGATATTAAATTCGTTTTATTAATAGTTCAGAGCTCTCCGAACAGATTCAGAGGTCTTTCAGAGCGAGCTCGATATAATCGAACTCTGTTCAGAGCTCTTCTTTTGAATGGAAAAAAGAAAACGCCTTTTGACATAAGGCAAGTGCTAAAATATGTTGGGATTTTCTATGGACTGCCCATCCAATTGAGCTCGAACTTTCTACAAATCTTTGGTATTGTTCCGAGTGTTTCATATAAAATTGGTCTAATTTCGGTTAAGCGGTTTGTCAAATGCATTCTCACGAGCGAATTAATTTGCAGTGTTTGATTTATATACTGGAAGAGGCAATACACGTCCCGTAGCCCATTGCCTTTCTGTCATGGGTTTTAATTGATTGCAGTTGCGCTAGGGCTATAGGTATAGTACAATAATTAATTTATGGTGGTGCGCATGTCGCACCGACCAATGGTTTTTGTCCGCCGGGCTTGTCCCAAGGCGAGGAAAGACACGCCAGGTCCTTCAAAAGCTTCTATATTAGTTTGTTTGCTTTAATTTAACTAGAAACCTCATCATAATGGTTTTGAAATGAACTTGCAGTAAAAGAAAAGAAAATAAAGCAGAAGAAAAAGCTGATTTTATTTTAAAAAAAATCATCCGGTATTAATCGGTATAAATATAACAATAAATCAAACTATTATCGCTTATTGTCCAAAATGTTTTATGTAGGTATCATCGCGCTATTTGCTCGGAAGGGCAGAACAACGTCTGCGGGGTAGTATTATATATAATTTCGTTAATTTTATTTTGTATTGTTTATGTTTTTTCCAGAATAGAAATATATACATAGGTATTCTGATTCTACATTAAAAAACGCTTTTTGTTTTATTTTAAATCAACTGCGCCTAGAGAAATCTTTTGTCCAGCTTCACCTAACTGCTTACTTGGCATCGTGATGAATAATTACTTGGTTAGGTTTTTCTCCTTGGTTTTTGAAAACTTCACGAATGGTCTCTTCACGATCACTTGTATTGCCAATAAAGAATTTCCTGCATTGAAGTACCAGTGCCCAACGAACCGAATCCGGCGATGCCTCCCAATCTGGTTCCTATAACACTGCCAGCAGTCATTCCTTTCAGACCCATGCTTGTTTTGTATAGAGAACCTAGACACTGGTTGGAGTCGTTGTTGCTTGAATTAAACAGTGGTTTTCTTGTTATTCCTCCAGCGGCGAGGTATTCATAGATTGACGACTTTTCTCTGTACACTGAGATGAGAGTGATGATTCCACTGAAATAGACAACACGTTAAGTACCTCGAAATGGATAAGAAGGTATATCATATCAAATATCATTACAAATACGAACACGTGAAGAGACTGACTCTCTCTCCAGCCCCATTTGAAGGCTCGTTTGGCAAAACTCACAGTGAATTCGTTTTGTAGTTTTCTCTGAAATAGATTTGGAACCATCTCTCTTATTTATTGTTATTTAAAATTGTTATTACCTTAGCGTCTAAGTGAGATTTAAACTGGTAAGCTTGATTTTTATTAATGAAATCTTCGTTAGCTGTTCGTGTAATAATGTAACCAGGCAACTGTATATAAATAATAAGAAATATTAATAAGAATGTAACCAGGCAACTGTAAATAAATAATAAGAAACTATAATAATAAATAGTTGCTTGAAGGGCTTACGCATAGTAACTACGTGGTGTTTTATTAATTTTTTACAGTTCGAGAATTGATGAATCCACCGTAAACGGCTCCTCCAAGAAAGGCACAGAAGCCAGCTTGGTAAACGGAATTCAGTTCGGGGGAAATACTTCCAAATTCACTAGAATAGATGTTGTGATTATGTTTTTATGATTTTTATTGATTTATTATTTTTCATACTCGATTTCAAACAATTTCTTTGAGTCGATCCAATCCAATTTCATCTGAGGGCGGCCGATCGAGAAAGTAGGTTTTTGTGTCTTTGGACATGTCATTTTCTTTATCACTGATTGGACAAAAGCCAGATATTTTTTCTTTTTTCTTTTGCTGTATGGAAATAACAAAACTTGACAGTTTTTTGACAGATTTTTTGTTTGTAAAAATACTTTTTCCGACCATTAAAGCGAGTTTCATTCAAATTTGGAAGATTTGTTCTCAAAATTGAGAATTGCACTTTTCAATGAAACTTGTTTTGGCAATTTGACTTTTTTCATTTGGTTTTTGTAATTGGAATTGTTGACTCTGGATTATTTCTAATTGATAATTAATTGTATAATTAAAGTACATATTAAGTTCTTCGTTCATTGTTTGTTTATTTTTAGTTTTTTTGTTCACAGACTGGCACAATTTCACAACAAACGACAAATAATAACAAATTATTTCTCATTTGAAGTTTGACAGAAAAGTATTCAGATCGATTTTCCTAACCCATGAGAGATGCAATCTTTCGTGTTGAGAATTTATCTAAAATTGCACTTTTTGAATGAATGAAACTATCAAAAGTGAAAAAGATAAAATCTTTTGACAGAAAGAGCAATTATTTTCGTGAATGAAACTCGCCATTAAAATTAAACGATTAAATTTCGGAAGTTAAATTTGAATGTTTTTGATATTCTATACTTCGCGATTTGTAAGTGGCAAAACTATCTGAAAATATACTAAAATTTTAAATATTTACTCGATGATATGAACACACAAAGTTAATATTAGATCTAAATAGGATTTTTTAATTTTTTATTAATAATCAAAACTCAATAATTTAAGAATGTAGTTATAAAATTTAATTTAAGTATATTGTTTAGGTATATTATGTTAAGATTTGTACATGCGAATAACTTAATTACAATATCACATTTAAAATCACAAATTTAATAAAAATTATATCTGAAAACATACCTACAAAAATTTTAAATATTTCTCGATGATATGAACACAAAAAGACAATATTAGATCTTACTTGAAGTTTTTAATTTTTTATTAATAATCAAAACTCAATAATTTAAGAATATAGTTATAAAATTTAATTTAAGTATATTGTTTAGGTATATTATGTTAAAATTTGTACATGCGAATAACTTAATTACAATATCACATTTAAAATCACAAATTTAATAAAAATTATATCTGCAAACATATCTACTAAAATTTTAAATTTTACTCGATGATATGAACACACAAAGACAATATTAGATCTTACTTGAAGTTTTTAATTTAAATTTTTTTGTTAATATTCAAAACTCAATAATTTAAGTATGTATGTAGTTATAAAATTCAATTATTTAAGTTATTGGTAATACATATGTTAAATTTTTTACTTCCGAATCATTTAATAAAATATCACATTTAAATCACAAATTTACTAAAAATTATAGTAGTGTGATTAAAAAATTTAACTTTGAAAATTTTAGTAAAATATTGAACTACATATATGTATATGGGTATTTCTCTACTAACAGGGTCATATTGGTTGAAAAAATGGCTCAAAAATTTTATTTTTCGTGTCATCAATAAGGTTATTTAAAATGAAGGTATTTAAACTTATATTCTGTCATGAACTGAGAGTTTTAAATTTTATGATCAATGTTGTTAACTTCACAATGCTTAAACAAAATCTCAGTCTTAACTTGAGGGATAATTAATGATAAAAAGTTCAATAGGTATTGTAATGTTTTTAAAAAATTCGTTTTAAAAATCACGCGAGACACTAAGTTGCCAGTTGGTATAGAAATGCCCATATCTTAAACTAAAGTCTTCATGCTTTTAATAAAAACCCAAATATGTATAAGTAGTTAATATTTTAAATAAAACATAAAATCAGTCACTTAAAACCCTGAATCTTGCACCAATCATTATAGTTTTGCATAAAATATTAAATGTGGAGAAATAGCTAAACTACTTGCGACGTTTTCTGGTTTTTTTTTAAGATCATCATATACATGCCAACCCTGTTCGTCGAATGTAAATGCAGTGTAATGGCATGCTGCATAATGTGCTGCCCCTATTAGACCGTATTCTATATCATTGACTGTAATAACTTTTGTCAAGGTGTTTAGAATACATGGTTTACGCTTTTCTGGTGGATACACAGATTTGTACAATGTACAAGAAATCAGAGAAAGGTCTATTACTATATAAGAACTGAAAGTACGTTTTACTTCAGCTTTACCGTTGCAACTCTTCACTGAACACTTGGTTGAACTCTGAAGTATTTCATCAATTGCTTCTTGCATACTATCATATCCTTTATCGTAAAGGGTATGGGTGTTTATGTTGACATACATACTATTAATTTCCTTAACAGTATTACATAAAACGCATTTCTTGCTTTCAATGTAAACGGAAAATTTTCTAAAAAGACATTCGTATAAATGTGCAATATTGCAATTCCCATCAAGGTACATCAACCTTTTGGTTTCGACACTTTTCGTTAAGAAGGGAACCGTGCACAAAATGTCATATCTGCTTTTAAGATGTTCTTTACAGATTTTTCCTTCCTGAAGAATATTCGAAGCAAGTTCAGCAGTAGATGGATGGTCAAGATTTTCAATAAAATTTTTAAACTCTGTGCTGCATACAGCCGCGTGCATTACAAGTGTCACGAAAGCGTCAAATGCACAAGTGTTTGCAACAAAGCACGTAACTCTATTTATTGAAAATTTTGTACAGTTTGAACCATTTTGAAGCAATGGGAGAAGCGTAGAATTATTGGGGCCGATAGAATCCCAATGGGGACAATCATCAAAATAAGTTTTTCGCAAAGGTTTTAATGTAGGTTCTATGTTAACCCTACTTTCGGCACTGTTTTCGGTAAAACTATCGTTGACAACGTTGTCATTTTGACTTACAATAGATGTGACAGGTTTTTCTCCTGCCTGATGCAATTTGTTCAAACCAAGGTCTGTGCTACAAGAATCAGTTGAAGTTTCCTCATACATGTCAACTATTCTTTTTTTCTTGATTTGGCCTCTCCAGTTTTCTTCATAACTAAGATAATCAGCCAAATCAAGATTCTCCTCATAAATATTTCTTTTTTTTAAATCTTTAAGACTTCTTCTAAGACTTTCGGGTTTTTGTGACTGTTGGGAAGGTTTATTAAGAATTTCTGGCGCAACTAATTTGATTTCTCCCTGAATCCACTTTATGTGTTGGAGAACAAATTTATCGGCTCTTAATGGTAGTCGATCGAAACCCATTGCTGCTGACGAACGTATGGATGGGTCAATATCAAACGTTTTTGACATAGTTGCAGTCCACAATGGCAAATAATACATTAACTCTCTTAATGCTTTTGCAAGGCTTGGAATATGATAAGGATTCAAGTTGGAAACACTGTCGTTGGCTGAAAGATCTGCAATGGAAATAGCCTCTTCCTACAAACGTTTTGCCCATTGAATCCATGAAACGGCGATGCAATCTGAATCATCAGAATCTGAAGACTCCGTTTCATCTTCAACATCCGAAGTTTCGTATACTTCACCTGCATCGTGCTGCTTTATGCTAACGTCCTCAACATTTGGCTTGCCTTTAATAAGACTGTCTACAGTCCTAAGATATGCATTCGATGCATATTTTCCGCCATTATCGTCTTCCCCAATGTGTTCACTTAATGCAACCACTAAAATGGACCTTAGTATATTTTCAACTTCACTAAAGTTTGTCATTAAGTAAACATGACTCAATGCACGCAGGTAGAATTGACGAACTTGTGGTTTTTTACTGCTTAAACTTTTCCATGTAGAAATTTGATTAACAAAATGATTGCAATCTAATTTTAAGCAGCAAGAAGGAAGATCAACAGATTTGAGCCGGACGATGTGGTCAAAACATTTATTCAAGTAATGTTTAAGGCTACTACAGTCCGCAAACGCACGAGCGATTCCAATTAGTAAGGCTTTGCTAAAATCCGTTACTACGACTTTTGGTCGCGGGGCACCAAGACGAACGATTTCGCTAAAAAAAAATGTCAGGAATGAGGCGTCATGCCTAGCGGCGATCATTTGATAGAGTGGAATACCCTTGAAAGCTGTTTTATTTTCCCAAGACTCGCAAATACAGACATACTGATACAAAAATATGTACTTAGACTTCGAGCTTGTTTCTAAGTGTTCCCCATATGGAACTGGTAATCTTAACACGACACTACCGGTAGCATCAACTGAATCATAAACACAAGTTTTGTTTTTGTAGCAAGTTTTGTGCAATATTAATTGTTCAGGTAACCAATAAATACAATAAAAAGGGTCAACAGAAACCGCGTGAATAATTCCGTTGTGAGTTGTATGTTTCGCAATACATAAATTTTTTATTGGATCCGTAGAAGTCAATCCTGAACGTTTATCTAACTCTTCCTGTTTGGCTTTCCTTAAAACTTCCAGACTTGAAATTTCGTATGGAATAGTTTCTCCAAAAAGCATAAGGTCGTTTGCCGCTTTGTTCCGCCATTGCGAAGCACTCTGCCTTGCATCGATCAATTGCCCTGCGATTTCCTGTCTTCGAGCCCCTCTAAGATTTCTCTTTTTAGTATGCAAAAAATTTGGAACGCTATCAATTATTTTGCAGTGAAAAATTAAATCTCGTTTATCTATTGGTTTTTTTAAAGCAACGCCTTCTAACTTTGCGTTGCATTCCGAGCATTCTCCTTCAAATTTAATGAAGTAATTAGCACACAAATTTTTAGAAACGTTGTGGCGTTTGAAAGAAAAAGAACAAGAAATATTTTGCTGTTCATATATTTTGGCGGAAATTACATCAGCCCATGAATCTTTTAGCAACTTTAAAGCAGTACCAGGTTTGTTCTCATCTGGCTTTATTTCTGCCCATCGCTCAGCTGATAAAATTATATTAAAAACTAAACTAACTCCTTTTTTTTGTAGCCCTGAAGGCCAATACAAACTAACTTCATCTGAATCCTTAATATTTTCAAAAGTATCACAAGCTTTCTCATTTCCGTCCTTTAATGGGGTCATGAATTTTGTTTTAACATACGTTAAAAAACCTTGCCGATTTGTTTTAACTGTCGTGTAGACATGCTTTGGTGAAATTTTCGAATCCTTTTCTGACATTGCTAAAGAAATTTTATAATAAACAGAGTTAGATGGAGGTAAAAGTTTTCCATCTTCGGCAATAACACGATAATCTTCAAGACCCAAAAGACGACGCAATTCTTCAATGTCATACATTTCAAAATTTATCGGTGGTATTACTTTAATATATGTATATAGGTGCAAAATTCAAAATTTCAACTTCAATTCAATCTTATGAAGGTATAATTAACTACTCAAATTACAATACAATATTACAATAACGAAGTTTTTTCTTTTTCTTCTTTTTTCTTTCTTGAATATAAACCCTATTAAACAAAAATTTTATTATTATTATATCGGTATTGATATTTTTTTTAAAGCTAATGATAAAATTATTATTTGCACGCATTTTTTAAAATTTTTTTTTTGCATTTGATAAGTAACTCAATTGTTAATTTTCATACCGCACATTATTTGATTAAATATATATATATATAATATATACATATATGTACATGTATATAATATATAAATATATATACATATATGTATATAACATATATATGTATATATGTACATATATGTATATAACACATATTATGTTAATAAAAAATATAAAATACAATTTTTCCGTGGCCTGTGTGCGTTTCGCCCAAGTATGAACGGTGGGCTCATCAGTTAGATGCCGCTCATACTTTCTAAGACGCACTTTTGTTCGATAAAATCGACACTATATATAATTTTTAGTGCAAAACTACACTGCAAATTATATATTTTTAGGGAGCTTTATAAAAAGCATAAACCCTAATAATTGTATTTTATATTTTTTATAATCTAAACAACCAACTTGGTACATGCTGAAATTTAAAAGCAACAACTTTTGTTGTTGTTTTTTCTTTTAACTTTTTTCAATAGAATATTCTTCTTTGAATTTTTTTAATCATCTATTATGTTAAATTGGCATTTGAGACTACATATGTATTTTAAAATATAAAACTGTCAGTTATATCTTGCATTTTTCTTTTACATTTTCTTTACATTTTCGACAAAAGAGGCAAAGCAATATTTTATAGCTGTCATTTAAGTAGTATAGCAATGCTTTTAATTTATTTGTTAAACTACTCAGAAGTTGTGTTAAATTTTTGTTTCATTTTTGAATATTTTATAAATGTACGAGTATGTATGTACATACATCATACATATATATATTAATTTGAAATTGAAGACTTTTTTAAAATATAAAATTTCATTCATATATTGAATTTGATAAATGTTCCTTGCATTCTGACAAAACAATAGGTAATGCAAATCAATATTTCTTGACTAACATAAGTTTGGTAAATCTTCAAGTCAATTTGTTAAATTTGGAAACAATTCAAACTGGGGTGTTAAAATTACGTTTTATTAAAGCATAACCCATCACATAAATTTTTTTGCTTTTTTGTTTTAAATGTATGTATATTTGATTGTCATTTAAGACTATTTTAAAACATAAAATGTTACATAAACGTTATTTAAACACATTTTTAATGTAGTCTCGGACTACCAAGCAGAAAGTCTGGCTTAAAATTCAGCCCGTGGCTGATTAATCTTAAAACTTTTTCCTCTTGCGAGGAAATAATGACGTCTTTTTCAAGTGCAAATATGTCTTGCAAATGGAAGGGCATGTTGCAAGCGATTGCATGTCTGTAAAAATTTAAAAATTTTAAAATATATACATAACTTGATTGAAAAAGAAAATTAAAGAACAGATTTGAAGCTCTGAGCGTCAAAACATCCTAAAGCTATGCACAAACGTGCTTCAAATATTCTCAGGTTTGAAAATGATCTGACAATGACCTGCCAATGGCATGTTTTTCCCAAAGTCTGGAAACTGCACTGTCACATCGTTTGCCAATACTTTACGTCTGAGAATACTTTGTCTGACAACGTTGTCATATTTAAAATTGTCAGTTCACTGAGTTGCTAGATTTTTTGCTGACAATAATTGTCAGAAACGTCATCAGGCATTGTATGAAACATAATTTTGTCGGTGTTTTAAACAGTTGTGTTTAAGTAAAACAGAATTTGAAAAATCGTTAGGCTACATTTTCTTGATTTTATGAAGAAGTTTGACTTTAAATAAATAAACGCATTGAATCTTGGAATCTTATAAAGTACTCAATTACGTAATATTTTTAATTTTTTTTTTCCAAATTCTGAATTTGAAACTTAATTTTTTTAAATCAGTTCACTCAAACCTTAGAAGAGGCTTTTAGCCTCACGAAAAGTATCGCATGCATGGCGTTCACTATTCCCAAATTTTCCCTGACAAACAAATTTAAAATATATTTGTTTTCATATTTTTCACGATTGGTACCTAGTTATTATTTATACAACTGCATTAAAATGGTAGAAAATGTAGGTAAATACATATTATAATTACATTGAGTTCATTAAATCTTAGACCAAAAGAACTCACCTTGCATTTTCTTAAAAGATCTATCTGAAGGTACACAGAACCGATTTCAATGAAAATGAAAGATATAATAACTGCACGAATTAAAAACAAAATGCACGACTGGGTCAGTAGCGATTATTTCGAGCAAAACTACTCTTTGTTATATAAAATAAGCAAATAAGAACTGCAATTGAATTAAGTTGCTTGTATAAGTTAACACACATTTTTGTGTGATTGATTCTCATGAACTAAACACACGAATCTTTTTACGTAGCGGAATAATAATTCTTAAGAGGTACCATCATAAAATAAGACAAACATCACGCACTTGAGTGAATGCGCTGACCAGGCATCGGGAGACAAAAATATGGACGTTATCTGAGACGCTGTCGGGGTTAGTGGGATACGCTCAAGAACTGCCACCCTTAATCCAGGGTGTTATGCGATCCGTGCCTATTGGATGGTTTGCAGCCAAGGGTAACCGGCTGTATTCTAACGGAGCCTCTTTGAAACCGGGTCGAATCAAAGAGTAATTAGACCTTACTGTAGCATGCGAAGCTCTGATACAGTGGACTTTTAATTCTCTAGCTAATCGTGGGAACCAAATGTATAAAACAAAAAACAAAATCAACAAAAACTATAAAAAAAATTTCATTCCGCGGGATGTAACCGCCAATGAACTTGCGGATCGCATGGAAAAAGATCTCCATGGCACAGATCCGAAACCGGCAAGCAACAATAGCCAAAGGAGGATGCCTCCTTGGCAGCAAAACCGGGAAGCTGGACGTGGCTCATCGTCCGCTTGTCAGGGTAGGAAACCTGCCGGACAAGAGGAAAATGAGACTTGAGGAACGTCTTCTAGTAGTCAGGAGAGAATACCTCCCGGTCACGAAGAAGATTTTGAAAAACCCCAAAAAGTCAACTGTGGTGAAAGAACACCAGCACCACAGGAGGTAGCCACAACCTCATCTGGTGAGGCGAGGCAATCAAAAAGACCACCATACAGCCGCAATCGCCGACTTACACCACTGCCAGAATTGGGTGAACCAGGCGCACTGGATGATCCACTCAGGAAAGGGTTAAGCGGAGCGGGTACAAAGTGGTACCTCCGATTCCTGGACGAGGGCATGACCCCTCAGGAAGCCAGGAAAAAGGTGGATAAAAGGAAAATTATTCCTAACGATGGGCAGCAAAACTACAGGCAGGGTAAGAGGGACAACAGCCACATCACCCCTCCCCAAAAACAAGCACCCAAGAAACCTAAAACGGCAGAAACAGCAAAAGGTCCCAACATTGCAAAAACAAGACCGAGCGCATTCAAGAAAACTTCCTATGCCAACGCTGCCAAACTGGTGTAAGTAGCTGTATTGCCAAAAGAATATTCCCAAGTGACGCTCAGTACAGCCGACTTAACGTTACTTGAGGAGGCCCTTATTGAGGAAGTTTTCTTAGGGTGGGAGCATAAACTCAAATTTGAAGGCATACACTTCAAAACTGGCCTGCTTGTGGTGGATTGCTTGAAATCTAACACAGCTATGTAAGTGGCTTAGAGAAAAGGCTCCCAAACAAAGAACTTGGAAAGGAGTAGAACTTACGTCGTGCCTGGGGAATGAAATCCCCAAAATGCACACGATCACTCTATTTCTTCCAAGAAGCTCTGGGCAAGAATACCAGAGATCACTTGCTCTGATTAAAGCACAGAATGAGGGACAAGGGCATTGACGATAAGTCAGCAGTATCAGTTCCAAACTGGTGTGGGAATACCTAGAGAAACTCAACACTTTGGGCAGGGAAAACACAGTCACTCTCCATTGGATACCAGGCCATGTTGGTGTTGAAAGCAATGAAGAGGCTGACCGTCTGGCGAAAATAGGGGCAACAACACCCTTTATTGGACCGGAACCCTACTGCGGTTTTGGGGAGAATGTGATCAAAAACAAGATCAAAACAAACGAAGAAATCAAAAGATCCAACCATTGGAAAGAACTCCCAAAGCTAAGACAGGCAAACATTTTACTAGGGAACTACAACCTAGAACGATTTCCAGCCTGCATTAACTTAAACAGGAACAACCTGAGAATCATAACGAGCTTTCTCACAGGGCACTGCAAACTAAAAAGACACCTTAATATCCTAGGGCTGTCAAGCAGCGCAACATGCAGATTCTGCGATGAAGAAGAAGAAACACCGGACCACATACTAGGTAGATGTGGTGCACTTATGCACAAAAGACAAAAACACCAGGGTAATTACCAGATAGAGAAGGGCAGGTAACCTTCTTTAAAAATACCTCAAATACTTGGCTTCCTAAAAGAAACCAAGTTGGAGGAAGTGCTGTTGGATGAGTATCCTCGTCCAGCGCCTTAGAAAAGGGGGCACAATAGATCTTAAATGTCGCAGTGCACTTTCCCCCAATTAATTCATTCATTCATTCATACGCTTAGGTTATCTTTCAAGTCAGTTCAAAAATATCTTTGAAATAAATCTTTTTTAAGAAACTAAAAAATTATTTAAAAGTTTAATTGGAGCGGTCTTAAGGAGCTCGTCGCGGTAAGCTACTTTTACTTTACTGGAAAATAAAGTGTAAAAACGCATTAACCCACCTTAAGAAGCTCGTCGCGTTAAAAAGAACTTTACCAGTGAAAAAAAGTGAAAACAGGAAAAACAATCCAAAACAGTGTTACTTCTTCTTTGGCCAAACCCAAAAGTTGCTATAGTCAATAGACGTAGCAACTACCTAAGTTAATTATTATACATAAAGGGAAAAATATTTCCATATTAATTTTAAGTAAATTTTATAAAAAAAACGGAAACATTAGCTTTGTTTGTTGAGCGCTGATATACCTGTATACCTCAACTCGCCCTCAAGAGAAAATTCTCTTTTTTTTAAACCTGGGGTCGCCCTGAAGTCACTCTGAAGTCGATCTTGGTATTTGGCTGCGACGAGTAGATATAACGAATCAGCTGTTGAAGTGACTTTTGCTGTCAAGCATTTGTTGTGTATTTTTCTTCTGTATTTGATTTTTCATACCTATCTTTGTTTGGAAAATAAAGTGCACGACTGGGTCGCACGAACTTGCTCTTATGATAAGCAATTGCTTAGTGGCTGCATATATGGATTTAAAAAAAAATTTAAATAATTTCGAAAATTCTTTTATTTTTTAAATTAGTTTAAGAGTTTTCTCGGAAAAACAAAGTATACAATAAAATTTCAAAGCTATACGTGAATCTAGGAAAAAAAAATATTGAAAATCGTTCGACCAGTTTTTTTTTAAAAAGGTTATTTTTGAAAAACTTTTCCAAAAAATATTTTGAAATTTATTTGGGTATGCAAATATATGGCAATCTGTAGTTTACATTTGAAAAAATAATTTAAAAAAAAATCAATATACCCGTTTCCAACATATTTCGAAAACCAAAAAATTTTTTGAAAAAATTATAAAAAATCAAAAAAAAAAGTTTTTGAAAAATTTGAAATGCCATATTAATAAAATTATAAATGACTTCCTGTGGCCAAAATTTTATTGAAATCGAATGTATAGTTTACGAGAAAATTTGATATGAAAATACTGGTTCTATGAGAGGTACCGTTATAAGACAAATTTTGAAAAATATTTTTTAACCAAAAGATAGATTGTCTTACAAAAATAGCATTCTGAAAGTTTTATCAAAATCGTTAGAGCCGTTTTTGAGAAAATCAATTTTTTTCTTTACGATTGTATGGCAGGTGCCGTTATTTTTGGGCCTAGAGCAAAAATAAAAAATACGTTCCGAGGGACGGCCAAATAAATCCTAGATACCAAATTTGAAGCAAATTGGCCCATCCGTTCAGGCTCTAGAAGCGCGAACAGACAGACAGACAGACAGACAGACGGACGGAATTCCCAGACCCACTTTTTTCGACTTCTCCATCATCGTAATGTCATGTGTGATTGTTATCTCGAAATTTTTTTTCTGCACGAATCCATAACTTGCCTTATAGTACCTATAATCGCAAGTAAAAAGTGAAAGAAATGCAAGTGAATGCATTTTTGTTTTGATAAAAGTAAATATAAATCCAACAAATAAAGCAAAATGGAAACTTTTGATTTTGTGTGTTGTGAAAAATATACAATCAGCAGCCATAATGCATTTTTTGAGAACGGCAAAACCCTGGGTAAAGTTCAACAAACAAAGCTATTAGCTTTTGAAAAACAAATTTCTTAAAAATAAAAATTAATAGATGAAAGTAAAACATCTAAATTTCAACAAATAAATTTTTAAGTAGAAAGAGAAAGTGAATTTTATTAGAAGAAATAACTAATTTTAAATTTGCTTCATATTATTTTTAAATCCAACATTTTATTTTTAGTCATTATTAATTGTATTATAAATAGTACAAACATGGTCGGAACGAAATCAACTAGTGATACCCCTTCGGTAGAAAATAATTAAACTAGCGTTCCCTCCCAACTTTCCCAAAACCCCTATACCTCCTATTGACTATCATTTCAATTGTTCCCCTCAGCCTGCAGCATATTCTGGGTACCAGAATGTCTACTCCACAACGAAGTTAAACATACTCATAACAAATATTGTCAGCAGAGTTCTAATGCAACAAGGCCACCTTAACCTAAATTATATTCAAAATATTGTCCCAAATAATCCTAATCAGTTGATTCAATCGATTGAAAGAGACGAGGCAATTGAGCCACAATACAGAACAAAGAGATGGATAAAATCCCTCATATTGTTAAGTGCCTTAAGAACTTTTCAGGCGATAAAAATGAGTTCGCATCCTGGAAGAAAAGCGTCCAAAAGATTCTTCAAATATATGAGCCTTTGAATGGTACCCCAAAATACTTTGCTATTTTAAGCGTTATTCGTAACAAAATTATAGGCGAGGCAGATAATGCCTTAGAATCTTACAATACGCCTCTAAACTGGGATAGTATTTCGCGATGCTTAGTCATGCACCATGCCGATAAACGAGATACAAACTCAGTGGAATATCAGATGTCGTCATTTAATGAATATTACCAACTGGTGTACTCACACCTCTCGCTTATTCGCAACAAGGTATCTCATATAGACATAGGTATCAAAGCAATCAATGTACTAACGTAAACCTACAGGTCAAAAGCTCTTGACATCTTCATAAGGGTCTCAGAGGTGACTTGCCCAGGTTACTAGCAATAAAAGAGCCTGCCGATCTTCCACACGCTCTTAACCTATGCCTAAAACTAGAGAACCAAAACTCTAGATCTAATCATATCCAGGACCAAGTAGTACTAAGGAAACCGCAAGTTCCTTTACAATTTCCCTCTATACCTCAAAGGAAATTCCAGATGGTTGGCAGAATACATGCTTCTGTCGCATCACCAAGGCCTGTACAGCCACAACATCCAATGTACCCTAATTCCTCACCAAGATGACCACAATATCCCACGGTATCGAATGCATTTAATCAAAACCCAAATTTTGGTTATGCTCATAGAGCACAATTTGCAAACTACCCGAACCCAGGTTACCAGAGCTGGAATCCACATACTAATCAGGCTTCCACCATCAGGCATCCACCATCAGGCGTCCACATCAACAAATATTAAGGAGGTTTCATAGGAGCAACCAGCCTAATATGAGTCCTATTAAGTCAGAACCAAACCCCAATTTCAATACCAGGAAATTAAATAACGGTGAAACCAACGCAGCAAAATGTTCACCTCGAAACTGCTTCAGAAGAAATTCAGGGTGAACAAACCATAAATGGATTCATGATAGCGAGAAAACAATCGAACATGAATTAGCTTCAGATTTATCACTAATTTTTTTGGGTAAAGAGACTCTTCGCTTCCATATTTTGAATGTAAGACGAAGTGGTAACATTTTAAAATTTTTAATAGACACTGGATATATTAAAACTTACATCGAATCTAATCTTGTTAAAAATCCTCTTAATAAGTCAGAATTTTCTTGCAAAATCAAATGCAGGAAACGTCGAAATAACTCGACACACGTTTATTATGTTGAGCCAGTTATAGCTATCATTGAAATGCATCCGTGAAAATATTGATTGCTGATTTTAAGACGATTTAGCAAACAGAACTGGGATTGGTATCAAAATAAAGCTCGTGAATTCTAGAATTGTTTTAGTGTAAAAAAATACTTTAATCTGATTAATACTTTGCTTTATATCTATTTTTATTATTTCACTGACAGAAATCTATTTCAACGTACAACTGATTTTCGTTTTTGGTACTTGGAACATAGTACATATTAATCAGATTCAACTATTTTTTACATTAAAACAATTCTAGAATTCACGACCTTTATTTTGATACCAATCCCAGTTCTGTTTGCTAAATTTTCTTAAAATTTGCAACATTTTCACGGATGCATTTCAATGATAGCTATAATTGGCCCCTAATTTGGCCAAAATAACTTAAATCTAAAATTCTTCATTTTACCTAATCGTAAGTCTTTTCAAGGCATCCTCGGCAACGACAGCTTAAAGAAGCTATCCGCCGTCATACATACAACAAAAAATTTGATGACAATTCTTGAAAAGATAAGAATAAAAATTAAGCAATAAAAATCTTTGTCCGTTAACTTAATCAACACAATACTTGAACACTTGTCAGAAGTTCAAAAGGAGATTCGGGACAACTATTACAAAATATCCCTCACTTTTTGTCGATCCTGACGAAAAGCTCGCATCTTCACAGACACCCCAGTTTACACAATCCCACCTTATCCCACTTCTCTTAAAGAAGTAGAAAAACAGCTTAGAAAACTTCTCGAAGACGAAATCATTAGACCCTCTCGGTCCCCTTACAATTCACCTGTGGATTGTTCCAAAAAAAGCAGATTCAAAAATGACACGGTGGAAGTCAATTCTTGGAGAATATAATTTCGAAATTAGGTATAAGCCTGGAAAACCCAACGTAGTCGCTGACGCACTCTCTAGACCACCAAAAGGCACCGAAATCAATGCTTTAACACCAACTTAACATATCTACGAAAGCTCAGGTCAAGATTTAATTCAAATCACAAATGAACCAACTAATGTATTTGAAAATCAAATTTTTAACACTAATTTATATTTATATTTATAAATATTTCTATAATAATACTCACTTCAATCAAGAAATATGTAGGTATGTTTCTTGCTGCTCAAATCGAGAATTTGTAATTTTTGATTTGATTTTTAATAGGTATGTACCTATGTTGACGGAAGTGGGCACAAAATTTTGTGTTTATTTGATTTTTCCAACTGGCTGTGGTAATCTGAAATTATAATTAGGTATGTAAGTATTTGCTAAAAATATAATATGCACGTTAATAGCTACTTACAAATATTTGTTTGTCACCGGCTTGTGATGGCTTTATTTGTACAACACGATTATTATTTGTTGGCATGTACTTTGTTTAATTTTCTTGATTTCTGACTGATAATCTGGAATTAAAATAAGGTAAGTATTTGTTATAGGTATGATAAAACAAAAAAATATATGTAAGTAAAGAGCTACCTACACCTATTGTTATTTTGCTAATTACCACTTACCTTTTTCTGACTGGTCTCTATGAAATCGCCAAATCAAATCGAATAGTTTCGAAGTTTGGCTTGGCCTTTAGCATTGCAATGAACGCTAAATTCAGGCACAAAATCGAAGTAGCCATGAAATAACGGTGAAAGGTTTAAGTATTGGTGTAAGTAAATAGTTGGTTTATGGAATGGATACACATAATTGAAAGTCCACATACACTTACATGTTTTTTCGAAATTTGTTTCGAAGATAAAATAACACAACGTTGCCAGTCCTACAATATTGCAATGCGATTGCTTCTCATTAATTGGCTGAACGTTTTCACTCGTGCATGTACATGCGGTCTCCATTCCATTGTATTTATTTTATAATCTATAGTATTAAGGGGGCTTTACATGGAGCTGCAAATGCAGACGAAAATGCAACAACAACAATCATGGCGCAGACGATGAAAATGAACATGTTCGTCTTCACTATAATTTTCAAGCTGCATCTATAATTTTCCTATAATCTGCATCCATGAAGACCGTCTGCATTTTTGCCTTCCCTCTCTATCACACAAGTACGATTTATAGATTTTGCATCCTCTTTTTTTGCAACTCAGGGCTTGCAGCTCCATGTAAAGGCACCTTTATGAACAAGCCTTGAAAAGATGGTGCGGCAGAATGGAACTGCAAAAGTTTTTTATGTATTCAATCGCTTATTCTCATTATACTTTTATTAAAATACGCTTTCACTATAATTCAATCTCTCTTTGTAGCTTTAAAGGTAAGACCGCACTAGGTGGAACTGTACTGCAATTGATTCTTTGTATGAAATTTTACGAGTCAAACCACACCAAGCGGCAGCGGAACCGCGAGTCAGCGACACTAAATGGAAGAGTTGGTCATACACAACTTTGAAGCGTCGCGTCGTTCCGCTGACGCGCAGTTCCGCCTAGTGCGGTCTTGTCTTAAAAGTCTTAAAAGAAGTAAGACCGCACTATCCGACAGTCTGCTTCATCGCAACGGTGCGACACCATCGGACAAAATCGCGTTTAAAGATGAGTCGATTTTTCATATAATGCGATGCATCAATTGATAGGTGACACTTCCTAGATTACGAATATGCATTTTTTGAGTCGCTAGGACGCTAAGTTTTGGCGCAAATCTGAAAATATTTTTTTGAAAGTTTTGGAAAAAAAATATTTTTTACCAACTTTTTTGATTTTTTAGAACTGGCACATTCTAGATCAAGAATATGCATTTTCGAAGTCGCTTGGTTCATTAGTTTAGCCGCAATTCAAGTTTAAAGATGTCGACTTTGATGGGTCTAGCACGTCTAGTTTAGCCGCAAATCGCGTTTAAAGATGAAAGTCGATTTTTCATATAATGCGATGCATTAATTGATAGGTGGCACTTCCTAGATTACGAATATGCATTTTTTGAGTCGCTAGGACGCTAAGTCTTGGCGCAAATCTGAAAATATTTTTTAGAAAGTTTTGGAAAAAAAATATTTTTTACCAACTTTTTTGATTTTTTAAGAACTGGCACTTCCTAGATCACGAATATGCATTTTTGAAGTTTCTAGGTCGCTTAGTTAAGCCAAAAATCAAGTTTAAATGTGTCAACTTTGATGGCTCTAGCACGTCTCGTTTAGACGCAAATCGTGTTTTAAGATAAAAGTCGATTTTTCATAATAATGATGCGTCAATTGAATTTTTTCTTACTACGCATTCTTTTTTTCGGTTGTGGTAATTCCTGTAAAAATGTTTCCAAAACGGAATCCATTTTGCATGAAGACAGCATCAATTTTGGTGTAAAAATAAAGAAAAGTTCACAGAAAAGTAAAAAATACCAGAACCACCTGTCAAAATTTAGCTCGAGAATAATATAACAGTTTTTTTTTTTGTTTACCGAAAAAAAAACCGAAAAAGTTTTTTTTTTGACATTTAAAATACCTTTGTCTACCATTTTAATTTTGTTCCAGCCGCCGCCAACAATTTCTTTTTATCAATTGAATTGGTTTGGAAGCGTATCACTTTTGACGTTTACATTTTTCTTCAGCTTTTAGCTGTCTGTCGCATCTATTTATTTGGAGCTCGTAGAGCGCACTATGAACACACTCTGAATAAGAAAAGAAATACGAATTCTTTGCTCTGTACTCTCTGAAGTAAAAAATCACATTTTTTTTGACAACTCATGCTCTGCTGTGAACTGAAAAAGAAAATGCCTTTATATCCTTTTTCGTTTCAAAACTCGATTGAAAATGAGATTTGCGATTTTGCTCCACGATAAAAAAGATTGTAGGACCATTGGTGTTGTCCTTTTCAAGGAATCATGTTGCCTTTTTTGTTTTTGTCTTCCATTTTCTGTAAAATAAAATCAATTAATCTGTATTTTACAAAATAGTTTTCAAACAAAATTACTTACCACGACATATTGGCTTTTAAAATTTATCCGCATGTAAATATTTTTCAACCAAAATCTATTTCGTTGTTGTACCTATTCATGTAAGTAAAATGTCAACTTAGAAAGAGAAAGACAAAGACAATTTTATGAACTGCTCCATTAACTAGATCGCTTCAAGCAGCAGCGAAACTGCACTTCAGCGACACTAAACTGCAAATTTGTTTATCTACTTTTATAAGCTTTTCAGTTTTTACACTACATCAAAAACTCACTTTTTGCGAAAAGCCACAAAAACTGCGTCGCCCGATTCACTTTATAAAGGGTTTTTTTACTGGTTTCTCTCATTAAATACCACAACTCACTAAACTTCGTTGCTTACCTTCGACGTCTTCGTCCTCTGATTTGGATTCAATAATATATGTCACATTTATAGACATTACCAAAACTTTCGGCATTGCTGCATGCGAATAGACATGTCCCCAAGGAAACGCTATGGCTATGGGTGACATTCCTGATACAACTAATAAAGATAATTAAATTATGGCAACGCGTATCATACAACTACTACCAACGAACGCCTTCCAATTTTGTTTTGTTTTGTTTTGCGCATACGCATTATGAAGTTGGGGCCTTCCGCCTTCCCGTTTAACTTTTGATTCGATCTATTCTCTATACGTTCTACACATTGAAATAATATCCATGTATATAGTAAATATATAATATATAGTATGTGTTTTGCGCTCTACATCAAGAACGCACCATGGAGTTTGAACATGAAGTTTTTCATTGTATCCTTAATAGTTTTATCACGATTGCCAATAATTATAATACAATGCAAAACGTCAAATTCCATTGCGCACCGATGACGTAGGGCGTACGACATACTATGGATGGTAAGGCAATGCGTAGAACGTATAGACGAGTGTAGAACAAAACAAAAATTAAAACGGGAAGGCGAAAAGGAGAAGACTCAAACTATTCCGCGCCGATCAACGATGAAGTAGGTGCGCAGAACGAAGAGCAAGAGCAAGAGTAATGAGAATTTTTTTTCTTGAATAGGTTCTGAATTCTGACTATAAGATAAATTAGGGTCAGAATTATACAACAATTTTAAATGCACTTTTTTGCATACAAAATTGAAATGCATTTTTTTGGCGTTTTAGGATAGATTTCTTAAACATTTGTATGAGGAACTCCAGAACTATTGGTTGTGAACACATTCATCGCACCAGAACTCCTGTAGGTGACAAAGTTGCGGCTAGTAAAAAAATGCATTTTGCCTGAAAAAATAAAATCTGCATTCTGGGCTATTTACTGCAGAACTATTTAATGTAAGTAAGAGGACCTTCAGAACTCTTGGTGTTTAACACATTTCAGGCGTCAGAATTATAAAAAAATGGTAAATGCACTTTTTTGCATACAAACTTCAAATGCATTTTTTGGGCGTTTAAGGATAGATTTCTTAAAAATTGGTATGAGGAACTCCGGAACTATTGGTTGTAAACACATTTATCGCACCAGAACTCCTGGGGGTGACAAAGTTGCGGCTAGTAAAAAAATGCATTTTGCCTGAAAAAATAAAATCTGCATTCTGGGCTATTTACTGCAGAACTTTTTAATGTAAGCAGTGTTGGCAAGTAAGTTACACGAAGTAAGTTACTCGTTTAGTTACGCGTAACTAATATGAATTAGTTATGTCCAATATTTGGCGTAACTAATGTAACTAATGTAACTAAATGTAACTAACTGTAACTAAATAAAACTAACTCCAACTTAATAATAAAAAATAAAAAAAATCACATTTCATCCTGAATGCCAATCGACTATTGACAAAATTCTTTTATAAGCAAGTGCAACGGCAACCTGGCAAGGAATACATATTGAAATTACTATGTTCCTGATGAAAAGGAAATCTAATAAAATATTATATTCTTGGAGCATACAATAGATTTTTACTTCCATTTGAAGTTTTCCCTTCTTTCTTGAGACTCCTGGACATTTCTTTGTTTATTGTGATTTATATTTGGATGGTAAATTCAGATTTAATCTCAGATTTGGTCTCAAATTTCGGATTTAGCTCGCCCAAAGGAAATCAAACGAGATCTGTTTAGTTTTTTTATTTTGAAATTTTTTTTGCAGAAATATAGTAATTTAAAAATGTATTCCTTGCTAGGTTTGCGTTGCCACAGCTGGCAGCTGGCCCAGCTTTGCCCTAAAACAGTGTAGTCAATCGTCATTCGATCGGGTTTGTGGACGGATTTTCTAAATTTCAATTTAACATAAAATGTGAGTTTTTGTATTTGAAAAATTCTATTAGTTATAGTTAGTTACATTTAGTTACAATAAGTTACATTAGTTACATAAGTTACATTAGTTACGTGTAACTAATTAAAATTTCAAAGTTACGCGTAACTATCCAACACTGAATGTAAGTAAGAGGACCTTCAGAACTCTTGGTGTTTAACACATTTCAGGCGTCAGAATTATAAAAAAATGGTAAATGCACTTTTTTGCATACAAACTTGAAATGCATTTATTGGACGTTTTAGGCCAGTTTTTTCAAAAATTGGTATGAGGAACTCCAGAACTATTGGAAATAATACTAGAACTCTAAGGAAAAACCAGTTTGGCTTCACAGTTGCGGCTAACTTCACGAAAAAATGCATTTTGCCTGAAAAAAATAAAATCTGCATTTTGGACTATTTATTGCAGAACTATTTAATGTAAGTAAGAGGACCTTCAGAACTCTTGGTGTTTAACACATTTCAGGCGTCAGAATTATAAAAAAATGGTAAATGCACTTTTTTGCATACAAACTTGAAATGCATTTTTTGGGCGTTTAAGGATAGATTTCTTAAAAATTGGTATGAGGAACTCCGGAACTATTGGTTGTAAACACATTTATCGCACCAGAACTCCTGGGGGTGACAAAGTTGCGGCTAGTAAAAAAATGCATTTTGCCTGAAAAAATAAAATCTGCATTCTGGGCTATTTACTGCAGAACTTTTTAATGTAAGTAAGAGGACCTTCAGAACTCTTGGTGTTTAACACATTTCAGGCGTCAGAATTATAAAAAAATGGTAAATGCACTTTTTTGCATACAAACTTGAAATGCATTTTTTGGGCGTTTAAGGATAGATTTCTTAAAAATTGGTATGAGGAACTCCGGAACTATTGGTTGTAAACACATTTATCGCACCAGAACTCCTGGGGGTGACAAAGTTGCGGCTAGTAAAAAAATGCATTTTGCCTGAAAAAATAAAATCTGCATTCTGGGCTATTTACTGCAGAACTTTTTAATGTAAGTAAGAGGACCTTCAGAACTCTTGGTGTTTAACACATTTCAGACGTCAGAATTATAAAAAAAATGGTAAATGCACTTTTTTGCATACAAACTTGAAATGCATTTATTTGACGTTTTAGGCCAGTTTTTTCAAAAATTGGTATGAGGAACTCCAGAACTATTGGAAATAATACTAGAACTCTAAGGAAAAACCAGTTTGGTTTCAAAGTTGCGGCTAACTTCACGAAAAAATGCATTTTGCCTGAAAAAATAAAATCTGCATTCTGGGCTATTTATTGCAGAACTATTTAATGTAAGTAAGAGGACCTTCAGAACTCTTGGTGTTTAACACATTTCAGGCGTCAGAATTATAAAAAAATGGTAAATGCACTTTTTTGCATACAAACTTGAAATGCATTTTTTGGGCGTTTTAGGATAGATTTCTTAAAAATTGGTATGAGGAACTCCGGAACTATTGGTTGTGAACACATTTATCGCACCAGAACTCCTGGATGTGACAAAGTTGCGGCTAGTAAAAAAATGCATTTTGCCTGAAAAAATAAAATCTGCATTCTGGGCTATTTACTGCAGAACTATTTAATGTAAGTAAGAGGACCTTCAGAACTCTTGGTGTTTAACACATTTCAGGCGTCAGAATTATAAAAAAATGGTAAATGCACTTTTTTGCATACAAATTTGAAATGCATTTTTTGGGCGTTTAAGGATAGATTTCTTAAAAATTGGTATGAGGAACTCCGGAACTATTGGTTGTAAACACATTTATCGCACCAGAACTCCTGGGGGTGACAAAGTTGCGGCTAGTAAAAAAATGCATTTTGCCTGAAAAAATAAAATCTGCATTCTGGGCTATTTACTGCAGAACTATTTAATGTAAGTAAGAGGACCTTCAGAACTCTTGGTGTTTAACACATTTCAGGCGTCAGAATTATAAAAAAATGGTAAATGCACTTTTTTGCATACAAACTTGAAATGCATTTTTTGGGCGTTTAATGATAGATTTCTTAAAAATTGGTATGAGGAACTCCGGAACTATTGGTTGTGATTACATTTATCGCACCAGAACTCCTGGGGGTGACAAAGTTGCGGCTAGTAAAAAAATGCATTTTGCCTGAAAAAATAAAATCTGCATTCTGGGCTATTTACTGCAGAACTTTTTAATGCAAGTAAGAGGACCTTCAGAACTCTTGGTGTTTAACACATTTCAGGCGTCAGAATTATAAAAAAATGGTAAATGCACTTTTTTGCATACAAACTTGAAATGCATTTATTTGACGTTTTAGGCCAGTTTTTTCAAAAATTGGTATGAGGAACTCCAGAACTATTGGAAATAATACTAGAACTCTAAGGAAAAACCAGTTTGGTTTCACAGTTGCGGCTAACTTCACGAAAAAATGCATTTTGCCTGAAAAAAATAAAATCTGCATTTTGGACTATTTATTGCAGAACTATTTAATGTAAGTAAGAGGACCTTCAGAACTCTTGGTGTTTAACACATTTCAGGCGTCAGAATTATAAAAAAATGGTAAATGCACTTTTTTGCATACAAACTTGAAATGCATTTATTTGACGTTTTAGGCCAGATTTTTCAAAAATTGGTATGAGGAGCTCTGGAACTATTGGTTGTGAACACATTTATTGCATCAGAACTCTTGGGGTAACAAAGTTGCGTCTACTTAAAAGATGCATTTTGTCTAAAAATTGAAAATCTGCATTTTGGCCTAAATACTTCAAAATGTTCAAATGTTTATAAAAGGAACCTCAGAACTCTTGCTTTTTGACACAATTTAGCCTTCAGAACTGTTTGATAACCATGAATGCACTTTTCCCATACAAACTTGAAATGCTTTTTATGGGCGTCTTAGGGCATATTTTTTAAAAATTGGTATGAGGAACTCCGGAACTATTGGTTGTGAACACATTTATTGTATCAGAACTCTTGGGGGTATCAAAGTCGCGGCTACTTTTTTTTGTAGGTTAGGGTGAAAATTAAAAAAGTGAATTGTGAGCGTGTTTAAAAAGAAATAAAAAAAAATTGTATGAGGAACCTCAGAACTCTTGGTGTTTAAGACATTTCGGACATCGGAATTATAAAAAAATGTTAAATGCACTTTTTTGCATACAAACTTGAAATGCATTTTTTGGGCGTTTAAGGATAGATTTCTTAAAAATTGGTATGAGGAACTCCGGAACTATTGGTTGTGAACACATTTATTGCATCAGAACTCCTGGGGGTTACAAAGTTGCGGCTAACATTTTTTAGGGTTAAGAAATTTCAAAGTCCCGATTTTGATGGTTTTTTGCCAGAACTATTCAAAATTGGTATGAGGAACTCCAGAACTCTTGGTAATAATACCAGAACTCTAAAGAAAAACGAGTTTGGTTTCAAAGTTGCGGCTAACTTCACGCGACTCAGTTAAAACAATGAATGAATCATTTTGCCGCCTTGCAAAAAAGAATTACTCCAACACTTTTTAAGAGCTAATTATGTAGCAAAAATCTGGAATAATGTACATATAAAAAATCCCAGTACTTATGACCCTGAAAATTAAGGTTGGTTATTAACTGGCAACCAATACACCTTTAAATGGTTTGAAGGCGATCAATTCCCAAACTTTGTCAGTGATTCACTTCAATCTCCATCAGGTACATATTTTCATTTAAAAGCAATTCGTTGCCTAACGCAAATCATCTTGTTTATTTTTGACAGGCATGTCCGAAAGCAATGTTAATGATGAATTTCAAGCTTCCGAATCAAGTGACTGCGAAATTTGTGATGCTGATACATAATTCCAGTGACAAAATAATAAACTGTGAAGAAGCATTACTTCCATTTTAAGTTTTTTTTTGAATTATAACAACAAAAGAGAGAAAAAATATTTATTTGAATTAAACTAATTTATTAAATAGATTTTTCAAGATAAAGGTAATATTTCATATTGAACAATCTGCGTACCAAGTCTCTGACTGGGCTTTAAACATAACCTCAATAATCTAGTAGGTGTAGGCAGTTTGGGTTGGATATGAGCAAAGCACCTGAATGTTTTAGACATGATAGACAGGGCCGGATTAGCCACGAAGCAAGAGTAGCAAATGCTACCCGCGAAATACAAAATAAGACAATTATAGCGGCTCAAATACACCCGACGACTTTGCTGAAAACCAAATACCAGGGACAACGATATGAAATTGAGGTGTTTATTGTCATCATTAATAACGTAGTCACTGCTTTAGGTAATCGTATGAACAGTTATCATAAAATTTCTGGCGTTAACATTATGAGAGCTGAAATCTCTTCCACAAGAAGAGATTTTGGAAAAATCTGCAATCATCGTAGGTGCTGACGCAGATGATTTGGAGGACAGCCTGGGCGACGAATTAGTCCAGTTCGTTGCTAGTATTATTAGCAGCAAGAATCGTGAGGCTCTTACACTGCAAGTTTTCAAGCTTTTGATAAATAATTCTTAAAAATCTTGTTTTCCAAACGTTGAAATTGCTTTACTTATTTATTTGTCTCTCATGATGGCTGGGTGCTGTATGAATAGGGTAGACCCGGATTGGTATCAACATGGCGATGCCCAGCGTTGCAACTGTCTCATACGCAACAATTGTGCTTATTTTACCTCCAAGTGGTAGCCATCGGGTACTGGTCTTGTCCACCCGGACTTGACTTGCTGAACTTATAAGCGCGAGTGTTGATCACAGAAAAATAGCAACACTATAATTGCCCTGCCATAAAGCTCCTCTGTTTCTCTTGTTGGGTAGCAGTTTATTCTGTACGAACCCCTCAGAAAGCAAGCGAGCGGCGGATGAGCTTCCAATTAAGTGAACCAACGGCGACGCTTACAGACAATATGGTAGGCACCCCATTGAGCTACTTCGACATATTCGCAGCTCAGGTCTTTGGGTCCTTTCACTACTATTAGTCAGGGTAGTGGAGTAGAGAAGGTGGCGGATGAGCCCATTGTAACGAATATATTATATAAAAATGTGATTATAAAAATGATTATAAATGAATATTATAACAATATGGATATATTCACATTTTAATTATACACACGCAGAAATGTCATCGAGATAGCATTGACGTTAATTTTCCTCCACGGGTGGCTCCCAATAGATTCTCTATTAACTATCTCCGCCATCGTTGACAATTAATTTACCAAGTGTAGATGACAGTACTTGGCTTCGCTAACCTTGGATGCCTCCCAACCCACACAATACAAGAGAAGAAGAAATGCTTTGCCCCCAAAATAATCCATTCTAGCAACTCACACTACCTTAATATTATCATCAGCTTGGCCTTCCCTGGCATAGCTTATTATTATTGTGGTTCATGTCTTTCTCTCTCTTTATACCGCGTGATGGGTGACTAGCACCTTGATCAGATCTTGTACGAGAGGGAAAGCATGAAAGGTAATCGCTCTCTCACGGAGATAAAATTTCACAAAGGCTGTTCACCCCTGTCTTTACCCTTCCGGTATGTCACTCAGGAACAGTGTCACCTTTTTACCTATCTCTCATCGTCTCAACCTCTTGCTAGTGCGTATAAAACCTCAGACACAAACCCCCTTTAACAGACTCCCACACTAGAGTGGCTTCTCCACATGATTGTCTATCAAAGCGGCGTGGACTGAGGGTGCTGTCCACCGAGACCTGCATCGATCTGCAGCATGTGGCTCTGGTTCGCTCAGGAGCATATAGGGTGGGGTCCTTGCAATCTCGTGGCAGCCGGTTACATGGTTTTTTTTCCTTATCTGCAGACCTTCAAGTTGTGTTGTTGTTTACTTGTGTTGTTCGAAATATTTAAGGGGGCCCGTTCTACACAAACCTACCTTACGCGCAAAGCGCCTACCAAACCACAGAATGATAAGGTAGATTCGTTCTGTATACCTTCGACTTCTTATTATATAAATATATATGCACCGAAACATAAGAAGGCAAACCTTATCAAACAATCTATTACCTAAACCTTGATGTACCATGTAGCCTCGTTTAGTGGACGAATGTAGATGGTAGCATTCATCTTGGACTTACACAACATCGCCTTATATGGATCCAGATGTTTACGGCAATGAGTGTCGGCGACTTGAAAATGTATGGGGATGTCTCAAGATGTTTTTAGACACCCCAGCACTCGTAACCCTCCCAAATTGTCATCATCGTTAGACAACAACGACAAACCTTGGTTCCACTCAGTGCCTATAATAATAATTAATGGAACCCCTAAACATGAGAAAAGAAAAAGTAAAGTTCTAGCGAACGCTACTTCATCTTAAATCTAAATTTCCAAAACTAAAACTATCTAACACTAAACTTCCGAAAATACTACTCTATAATGCATTCATACCAAATCATAACCTCAACGTCTTTATCCATGTCAAACAACAAAACATTATCATTCACTCAAAAACTAAATCTATATTCAAAAACTAAATCTATATTCCGTAACTAAAGCTAAATTCAAAAACTATATGTATCTATATTCCGTAACTAAAGCTAAACTCAAAAAAACTAAATCTAAACTCCAAAAACAGTACGACCCATCCTACTGTAGACCAAAGAGAGAAAGAGGGGAGAGGTACCAATCCAACCCCCACCGAACCTGTAAACTTAAAGATGCATACTTACAAATTCGAAAATCTTACCGAAAAGTTTCATGAAATGTTATCACAAAGGAAATCAAAATTTTATGTTTTAACTCACCAATAAAAAGATTTTTGAATTAATCGTTATAAATGAAATCCTTTACATTTTATTCATAAAAAGTCTTAATACTAAATTGTACCAAAATTACGTTCTAAATGTTTTCTTAAATGTCTAAAATCCTTACAATTCTAAATGCCTTAATTCTAAGAAATTCCTAAAATAATTATGATACCTATCAAAGGTTCTTCAAAAAGACAGATGTATCTGTTGCCACTATATTATTTCTTTCGTATATGTTGAATAGCTATTTATTACTTTTCTTCTTTACAGTAAATTCTTGCTTCGTTTCTATTCATAAGTTGGAAATCCGTTATCTTGCGTTGGATTATTCTCTGTTCAAGAGTATCTCTTTTGTTTGAGAAGAGGGTGGCTTCTATGTACCAACTTGTTCTTTATATGTAAATGAAAAAGGGACGGAAAACAACATTAAAAGACGAATTACGATTGTGGAATAAAAGGAATAGGATATCTAGCTCTTTTGTTACTAAACACTGATCTCATTTGTGTTCGAAAGTATCTTGTATTGTTTCAGTCAGTGAGTTTGAGATATTTAAAATTCGCAAATTATGCTCTTATAATAGGAATGTTACAGAATACTTTCTTTTATACCAATATTATTCAATATAATTCAAATCAAGTAATTTTATATTAGATCAAGAACGACTCACCATACATTTTCCTTCGGAGGCAGTGCACTGTATCCTGGGATTTCGTAGGTAACGCTTGTGTTACTTTCATGAATTTAAAGTTGATAATGATGATTAGTTTTTATACGTTAATGATGATATGATTCTTCTCATTGATGTTCTGCACCCTCCGGTGTATTACACTCAGGAGTGCCGTTGTAGTTGAGCTGTTTGAAGTACATCGAAAATATTGTATATGTTGAAAGTATGTGATTATATGACTGATTTATGACTGAGCTGATTGGGGGGGGGGATTCTAGGGTTTGTCTTCATCAGACTGATACACATAACGTTTCTAATTCTTCTTCAGAAAAGGGTTGTTAATAGTTGTCAAACTCTTGCTTGTTTGAAATTTTCTTCTTCTTGAATTTTATTATATTTTTCACCTGGAAGTGGGTGTAGTAAAAAGTTCTATTAGTTCAAGCTTAAACATTTGTGAAGAATGAAATATTCACATATGTGAACTAAAGGCTACTATATGCAATCAGAGTATGGCTCTGCTTTAAAGAGAATATTGTATCGGATATTATAAGAAAAAAAAATAACTTTTTAATTTTAAAAGAATACTTGGTGTTTCTTCATAAGAAGATCTGCTTCAGGTTACTTGCGTTGATGATGTTTCGACGGTGTCCCTGTGTGAAAAGACTTGCTTTATCACGCATAAGACAAATTCTTAGCCGTAGCCGTATTCGGTGGGTCCACTGGTGAGACCTTCGTAGAAATTTTGTTCTGTTTTAAGACAAGTACATATGTCTTGACATGTGGAGTTATCACCGCATGTGGTATTTGATAACTGCGTCACGCGATTTGGTTCTTCCAGAACGTTCACTCGTGGAGCGTCGGAACTTGATAAGGCGTAGACTACCGTCTCGCGATAATTAAAAATCACTGAGAGCACTAAAAAAATATTCTTAAATTTATGTTGAGGTAGCTGCTGCTGTTGGTTCTGATGGTTTGTACCAAAAATTTGCACATGGTATGGTTGTGAGAACCGTTTTCTTATGGATTCTTACGGGTGCGTGTTAGATTATGGATCCTAATGGAATTCTATTTAGTATTATTCTTGCGAATCTGCTTGTTTCGCTTTCAACATAAACGAACTAAAGGTAGATATGCTAATTTGTTAGATTTATGCTCATGGATACGCTTCTATACTCTAATTTATATATGTAAAAGAATGCTTTCTACAAAAAGGACTATTTATATCAAAAACACAATTAAATCAATAGCACAAAATTGAATCAGCATAAATTAGCTTCTGATGTAAATCTGCCTTAAATTCGGCACAAATCTGGCGTGAATCTGGCGAAAATCTGCCGTAAATCTGCTGTAGACTTGCTGTAAATCTGCCGTGAATCTGGCGCCGTCTCGCGCTCGTCGGATTCTTCTCGTAATTTGTTCTTGATCTTTCTTCTCGTCGATGGTTACTGCTCTGAATCTCGTTGCAACTTGGTTTCGATCACGAGGATTGCTTTCCGCGTGGTTGCGCACGTGTTGGTGCATCCGTTCGGTGCGAGGCGGCGCGTGTTTTGGCCACTTGCTGCACCAAAAAAAAAATCAAAAAAAAGATTTCGCTATAGTTTCGATTTAAATTCGATGTATCGTTCAGATACGTTTGTTTCGTTTTGTAGAAACAGAAATGCTAAGAATCTCTGACGCGGTTAGCTCGCCACGAGATTCTGTAATCTTTATGTGCGTAAAAATTATCAAAGAACATAAAAGTACTTACATTTTGTGTTCGCTATTTTCTCAGCAATATGTAATGTTTGATTCGATGCCACGTTCTAATTAGAATTCTTGATTATTCTACGGTCTTCTAAATCCTAACCTCGTGTGCGTGCGTGGCAGCAACTTCAATAGTTTTTATTTTGTTCTACGAAAATTCTTTCTTTTATTTTAGCTTTACAACACTGTTTTTCTTATTCTATCTTAATATTTACTCATACCTTTATTTAAATCCGTTCTCTGTATATTTCTTCACTATTATTTGTTCTTATTTTAATAAATTTTGTTTCACTTTTATAAATTCTTACTTTTTACTTTTTTGGTTCTTTACTTTTCAATTGATCAACTTTTCTGATCTGAAGTTATAAATGAAATGGCAGAGTGGATGTCCCACAGAACGCTGTGTTGCCCAATTTCCTGTGAAAATTCCTTTTCAATAATTTCCTTCTTATGTCATAAGAGGATATTGTAAATTGATCCTAAAAATGGGATTATATGTCGCTTCATGCGAGATTCTCCATAGATGGCGTACCATATGGATGACAATTATTTGTCGAATTATTAAATGATTTGCACGTAAAGTGCTAGGTTGTTTGAAAATAAACTTTAGTTTTGAATGACAAGTCTGTAGTTTATTTGGTTTTATAGAAAACTTACTTTTTGAGAATGGCTGTCTCAGCGTTGACGTAGGCAACGTATATGGCGCGAATGGGATGCAGTCAGATTTCTGCAAAAAGGGAATATTTCGCTTATCCATATGGAATCTACTCGAGATGCCATCGATGGTTTAGAAATATATTTCTTGAAATGTTATTGTCCATACATAGGGAGTATGGGTATGTCACATTTGAATGACAGGGTATGTCGTTTGGATTCACGAATTGGAATTCGTGACGTAGTTTGTGGTGATGGATGGGAATAATTGGAATTGTTCGCATAGGGTGGAAATGTTTTCCCTACACAACTTGCATGTTTGAGTTGAGTCACCACTGACTCAAACATGTAAGAAAAGGAAAAGGACTATGTTTTCTCGATATCTGCATTTACTGTGTATATTGACTCTCCCTGAGAAATATAAACATAAGGATATAGAGATACATAAAGTTTATTACTTATCATACATAAAATGTTACCTAAAAAAAAAGGGTCTCATGCACAGCTGAGAAAGCCGGGCATAATATAATTATAATACTTATTGAATTCTTAAAGTCGTACCTATACATATACTTGGTAGCTATCACAGAATAATCTTCCTTGTCACCTTTTTAAATCTTTAGTGTGACAACGGGTTACGTGGCCTTTACTATCCACTACTTCATAAAGATTGTCTCCTATTACTCTACAAACTCTGACTTTTATGAACTTTGGACTTAATTTAGCATTGAAGTGTTTGCTTGAATCACTCAGTACAATGTTTCTTTTATATAATTCATCGTCTACCTTATAGTTAACTTTGCGGCTTCGCAAATTGTATTTCTTTTCGTATTCTTGATGCGATTTTTCTAAAGCCGATTTTAGATAGGAATGTAAAATGTTCATTTTGGCAGTCTTTGGCAACCAGTCAATTTCTGAATTGTTCAGTCCACCCAACTCTCGTAATAAACGGTAGTCCGCCCCGTGCTCAATCATCCTTTGGCCGTAAAGAGCTTCATAGGGTGACATTGTCAGTGCGGAGTGTACTGAAGTGCGTAGCGCGCTACTTATCGCAGACAAATGGGAATCCCAGTTAGTCTGTTTGGGGTTTACATATGAGCGGATCGCGGCTAAAATTGACCGATTCACCCTTTCACTTGCATTGGCTTGAGGTGAATACACTGCTGTCCTGTAATGTTTTATACCATAAATACTTAACAATTTTTGAAAATCATTGCTAATAAATTGTGTGCCATTGTCTGAGAGGATGCTCTCAGGCACACCGTAAGCTAGAAAAATTTCATCTTTTAAAAACTTGATCACGTTGGCGGACGTGGCTTTTCTCAAAGGCTTGATAAAGACGAACTTCGTCAACTGATCTAAGACAATTATGATGTAAGAGTTACCGCTTCGCGACCGTGGATATGGCCCTAGGAAGTCAACATACAAATGTTGGAACGGCCTCTCCACTTCGAAGCTCTTACCCATTTCTGTACGTAATATCATGTTCGATGCTTTGGTGGTTTTACAAACCTCACACCTGTCCACAAAGTTTTTCACTTGGGTGAACATGTTCGGCCAGTAAAATCTCTGCCTCAGTCTATAAAGTGTCTTCGCCACGCCACCATGTGACGCTCTCGGTGGATCGTGAGCTAACGAGACTAACGAGTCAGTCAACTCGGATGGAATCCACAATTTCCAAGTAAGATCATCCGCAAGAGGGTTACCTTTGGAGTGTTTCATGCGCTTATACACGAAACCTTCGGAGACTTTCAGATCGGGTAGCCGATCCTGTTCCTGCTTGATGCGGTCGATGATCTCCAAGTATCCCTTGGACTGGAACGACGGGTCCTCTAGGTCTAGATGGAGCACCTCCTCGGATTCGACCTGGGTTAGGCACGAAAGGTATGCTTCGACGGTTAATTCGTCATCTTCATATACGCGAGAAAGCGCGTCTGGTACTACATTTAATGTACCTTTTCGATGCTCTATCTCGAAATCGAATCCTTGGAGTCGCATACTCCACCTAGCCAATCTGCCAGTAGGATCCTTGAGGGTCATCAGCCACTTCAAGCTGGAATGGTCCGTGATAACGCGGAAATGATATCCCTCCACGTAAGATCTAAACTTCTGTATTCCGAGAAACGCAGCGAGGCATTCGCGCTCGGAAACGGAGTAGTTCCTTTGCGCAGCGTTAAGCTTCTGTGAGAAGTAATAAATGGGGCGTTCAGCTCCGTCTTCGTCACGTTGGCAAAGAACACAACCGATTCCGGTCGCGGATGCATCACATACGATCACGAATTCCTTCGTAAAGTCGGGATTCACTAACACAGGGGCTGAGGTCAACGCCTGTTTGATGTTTGAGAAAGCTTCTAGAGCTTCCTGGCTAAGCTCGAACGCTTTGCCCTTCTTCAATACATCTGTTAACGGGGAGGCAAGTGTTGAGAAATCTTTCACAAATCTCCTGTACCAACCGGCCATGCCTAAAAATCGTCTAACTTGGCGTGTAGTTGTTGGCACTGGAAAATTTGTGATTGCCGCAATTTTGTCGGGATCGGCCTTCAAACAGCCTTGTCCGACCCGATAACCTAAGTACTGAAGTTCATCGAAACAGAACTTGGACTTCTCCACGTTGATTGTCAGTCCTGCATTAGTCAATCTTCGACTCACAATACTCAAAATCTTGAGGTGTTCATCGAATGTCTTCGACACGACTAAGAGGTCGTCGAGATAAACGAACACCTGGTCGCGCAGCTCTGTCGGAACTACCTTGCTCATAAGATAGCTCAGACTCTGCGCAGCATTACATAGCCCGAATGGCATAACCTTAAAATGGTACAAAGGTCGCCCCGGTACCGTAAACGCCGTTTTCTCCCTAGACGTCATCTCCAGCGGTATCTGCCAGAATGCGTCTTTCAGATCCACACTAGAAATGTAGTGTGTGTCTGAAAGGCGGGCTAGCAGTCCTTCTATATGAGCAATTGGTCTCGCATCCTTCTTTGTCACACTGTTCACCTTCCGAAAGTCCAGACACAATCGGTTCTTACCAGGTTTGCGTACTAACACAACTGGGGAACTCCATGCGCTGGTGCTTTCTTCGATGACACCCAAAGACAGCATGCGATCCAATTCCTCGTACATCAAGGATTGTATCGCTGGTGAGACGGGGTAGTACCTTTGTTTGATTGGCACAGCATCACCCGTATCTATGTAATGCTCTACCAAGTGAGTTTTCCCGAGCCCCTTACTCGTGAACGAAGGAAAACTCTGAATCACCTCACGGAGTCTGATGGACTCTTCGTGACTCAGTCTACATTGGACACTGGGAACTCCATCCGGTGAAATTCCCGAAATACTCGAAATTATATGAGGTGCTATTTTAAATTTCCGCCAGAAGTCAACGCCAAGATATAGCCGTTGAGCTAAAGACGGTACGATATAAAATTGCATATCATGCGAAATATTATTATACTTGACTTTGGTCGTAACCAAACCTACTATTGCCTGCCGTTGTCCATCAGCAGTGGACACGGTAGTCTCTACCCTTTGCATCGCAATGCACTTCTCCTTTAAATATGGTAAAATGTCTGTTCCCAGACAACTAATGGAAGCTCCTGAATCTAAGAGACCAAAGAACTTGTCTCCAAAAATTTCCACCGTCACATATGGACGAGGATCGTTGGACTCTCTACCTAAGGTAGCAGAAGCGACATTGCGATACGCAGCCCGCTTCTGATGGAAACGTTGTCGCGTTCGGCGAATACGTCTCGACAGTTCAGGAAAGGTTACGATTCTATTTCTGACTTCGTAATAATTTCGTAGCCTCTCGTGAAATGGTTTCTTAAAAAATTCATATCTGTTGCTTACGTTATTTAAATTTAAATTATTTTCATTATTAGAATTCATGTTATTATCTTTGTCTAAATTCATTAAAGGTTCTTGTATTTCGTTGGAGTTTGCATTGTCTTTGCTTGGTTTCAAAATCTTTATGGGAGTGGTAGGTGGAATGTCTTTATTAAAGCCTACAACTCCGGGTTCTGTTTCACGGAACGAATCCCCCCGGACGGTAGATTGTTCCTTTTTGGGTTTCCCGCACACCTTGGACAACTAGGGCAATATGCTCCTTCTTTGCCACAGCGGAAGCAGAAAATGTGTTGGGGTGGAAGAGGACAGTCGCGGAACATGTGCTCCACGCTTTTGCAATTCCAGCATAGGAATGGCTTAGCGTCCTTATGAAAAGCTTCGACAGCTCCAGGGATAGCGACAGTTAGTTCTTCCGACGACGAAGCTTCAACTTCACTAACGAATCTTCTTGGCTGCATTTGCGGTTTTAGACCATTGGGTACGAAATTGTTCGATCGCAAGCTCTCAGGTCTGTGGTCATAATAGCGTTCAATGTTTCGACATGTATACGCCAATTGTCGCAGACAATGGGTATTGAAAGTAATTAAGTGCGGACCTAATCGTCGATTGACGTTGAGCTTAATTATCTCAATCATCTCTCGCTCCGATTTCGGAACTCGCATCCTGGAGTTCATGCTCATCATCGAATCTAAATAGTCGTTAAATGCTTCGTTAGGTTGTTGCTTCCTGTCGTTGATTTTTCGAGACAGTTCCGAGTCTGTCTCCAGACTTCGAAACTGTTCAACAAAAGAAGCTTGAAAAGAGAGCCAGCTAGAGTGTCTGTTGCTCTTAATATGTGTCCAGTACCATGACTCAGCGGTTCCTGTCACAAAGTGATGAAAATTCACCAGAATCTCATCCCACAAGACGCCATAACTCGCTCTGACTCTGTCAAGACGGAAAAGAAAATCATCCACAGGGATGTTCTTTCCGTCAAAAATGATACCCCACTTGTGAAAAAGTGGATATCGACTTGAATTGGAGTTACAAGATGGAATCCGCCTGTGTGGTGATGAGGTTTCTGGCGATCCATCTACATTAATCGCGTTCATTCGCGTAAGGAAATCATCGACGTTAGCCCCCTGAGTCATGTCTACTGGGTGCACAGTAGGAACATAAGGTTGGCTATGTGGTCTATGATCTGGAGTTGGCAACGTTGCCAAACGGTCTGCATTAGTGCGAAAAGTATCTCTTGCCATTGCTTCGGCAGAAGGAAAATTTGTCCCCATAGGAGGAATTGGTCTAATTGTTCCGTTGTTTAAAGGTGGTTGCTGTTGTTGTTGGGAGTAAATCTGTGATGTAAGAAGATTATTCAAAGCTGGTTGATTGTTAGCTGGAAGAGGATTATTAGCTGGTGGAAGATTGTTGGAAGTTGTAGGGTTATTTGGCCCTTTAATCATATCAGTGACTTTGGCTAAAAGGGATTCTTGACTTGCCGCAAGTAGGTCAACAAAGAATTGTCTGTCCTCAAGTCTATGCAAATTAACAGTGGCGGTAACAATTTCTTGCATACCGGCCGAACGGTTCAAAGCATCTTGTATGCTCTGGTCTTGAGGTTCAGGTTCAGTGGTATTGCCTCCACTCATTTCGAGATGAACGTTTTGGCTACTACCGGTCAGATTCGCTCTAGAATTAGAATTATGACTCCCATGAGCTTCATCTTCTTCGTTAGTTGGTGCTAACATAGTTGGTGAATTTATGTGTACGTCCCGATAAGCTGGGTTATATGGGCTTTGAATAGTAAATCTTCTTCCTCTTCCTGTCATTGGAAGATTCGAGTCGTTAAAACTCGCGTATGCTAAGTAGTAGTACAGCACGAAGATGAATTCAATAAACGGACGGAAAATATGGAAATCTAAGTGGATGTCCACTTAGTCAGACAAGGGTCAATAAAAAAAATGGAAAAATTTCAAAATTCAAAAAAAAATTACTTTAAGAAATTTCAGATCCTAAACGAGAAATACGCGGATCTAAAGCACAAAGTAATGTCACAAAAATATTGTAAGTTCATAAAAGTTTAAAAAAATTCACAAATGATGTTCTGCTGTTTTATACTCTCGCAGAAACTCAGAGTCAAAAAGAAAAATTCAAAAATATTAAAAATGTTTATCAATATAAAAAAATTTTGTAAATGGATAAATTTTCAAAATATGTTTCAAATATGTTTCAAAAAATGTTTTTCAAAAGATATGTTTATGAAAATTATTACAACAGATTTTTATTCTGTGGTAGCTTTTCGTATAATAAGATTCAAAAAAAAAAAAATATTATAAGATAACTGGAAAACTTAATGTTATAAGAAGTCTTAATAAACTAAGAGCCTTAATACTATAGATACTTAATGGAAATAGAAATGCTTATATTCTCTATAAATCTAAATACTTGAAATGGTCTCAAAAGAATAACTATATCTCAAAATAAGGTTCTCAAAAAAAATACTTAAATCTCTATAATCTATATGTCTCAAAAAAAAACTAAACCCACGACCCGACAAACACGCAGAATTTGCCAGCCAATCGTGTCCTGAAATGCGACAATCCGGTTAGCACCTGACTACCTGCCGATCATCCAAATCAAAAATAAACTAAAATGGTCTCAAAACCAGATATACCACGATCCGTATAGCACCTGACTATCTGCCAATCGCCTATATCAAAAAACTAAATCTTGAAAATACTAAATTATGACAATCCGATAAGCACTTGACTCATCAGCTGACTGTCTAAACTATAAACTGCAAAAATACTAAATCTCAAAAATTACTATATATCTCAAAAATACTCGAAAAATACTTAATCAGAAAAAAAAACTGGAAAATACTAAATTTCAAAAATACTAGAAAATACTAAATCATAAATCATAAAGGTTCGGGGATTGGAATGGTTCCCCCTCTTGGTCTGTAAGAAAATTTGAAGTCTCGCTCCTCGCGACAAACTTCGGGTCATAAAAAAAAATTAGTGTGTGTGGTCATCACTACGGGTTCAACAAAAGTTAATAAATTTAACTGAAATTTCAAAGGAGTTCTTCCCAGGGTTAGGAATCTTATTACGTCGCTGCAGACGTGCGTCAAGAACTTGTTCATTAACCACCGGTCGACGTTTCATAAGGGATCCTAAACCTTAAAGAATCGCACCTACGAAACTAACTAAACTATCATAACTAAAGGTTTTGGTTTGTATGGGTTTCAAAACAAATATCAAAATCTGAAAAATCTCTATAAAGTGTAAAGTATTCAAGAGATCAGGTCGTAGCTTTCGCAGCAGACGTGCGTAGGGAACTTGTTCACCCACCACCGGTCGAAGAGTCTACTAACTGTAACTCTCAAGAAAAAACTTTATTTCGCTAATACTTAATCAAATAGTCAATGCCTTCGCAACAGACAATTGGACACTTCAACATCCAATCCGGACAACGACATTAGACAAACTCAATTCTCGTAGGAGGAAAGACTTGGAAGTGGACCTATCGCAACGGACGAGAGTCGGGGACCTGTCCACCAACCCTCCGGACAAGTAGAATCCACTGACCAACCCTAGATGTTGGCCCTCCTAACGAAATGACTTCGTTAGAGAATCAAACTCTAAAAAAAAATAAATTGAGAAAAAATTTCTCAAACACCAGAAAGTTTTGGTTTGCTAAATATTCAAAAATATCAGAACTAAAAAAAATATAAGGTCACTAGGTTCGTATTCGGGCCCCACGTTGGGCGCCATTCTGTAACGAATATATTATATAAAAATGTGATTATAAAAATGATTATAAATGAATATTATAACAATATGGATATATTCACATTTTAATTATACACACGCAGAAATGTCATCGAGATAGCATTGACGTTAATTTTCCTCCACGGGTGGCTCCCAATAGATTCTCTATTAACTATCTCCGCCATCGTTGACAATTAATTTACCAAGTGTAGATGACAGTACTTGGCTTCGCTAACCTTGGATGCCTCCCAACCCACACAATACAAGAGAAGAAGAAATGCTTTGCCCCCAAAATAATCCATTCTAGCAACTCACACTACCTTAATATTATCATCAGCTTGGCCTTCCCTGGCATAGCTTATTATTATTGTGGTTCATGTCTTTCTCTCTCTTTATACCGCGTGATGGGTGACTAGCACCTTGATCAGATCTTGTACGAGAGGGAAAGCATGAAAGGTAATCGCTCTCTCACGGAGATAAAATTTCACAAAGGCTGTTCACCCCTGTCTTTACCCTTCCGGTATGTCACTCAGGAACAGTGTCACCTTTTTACCTATCTCTCATCGTCTCAACCTCTTGCTAGTGCGTATAAAACCTCAGACACAAACCCCCTTTAACAGACTCCCACACTAGAGTGGCTTCTCCACATGATTGTCTATCAAAGCGGCGTGGACTGAGGGTGCTGTCCACCGAGACCTGCATCGATCTGCAGCATGTGGCTCTGGTTCGCTCAGGAGCATATAGGGTGGGGTCCTTGCAATCTCGTGGCAGCCGGTTACATGGTTTTTTTTCCTTATCTGCAGACCTTCAAGTTGTGTTGTTGTTTACTTGTGTTGTTCGAAATATTTAAGGGGGCCCGTTCTACACAAACCTACCTTACGCGCAAAGCGCCTACCAAACCACAGAATGATAAGGTAGATTCGTTCTGTATACCTTCGACTTCTTATTATATAAATATATATGCACCGAAACATAAGAAGGCAAACCTTATCAAACAATCTATTACCTAAACCTTGATGTACCATGTAGCCTCGTTTAGTGGACGAATGTAGATGGTAGCATTCATCTTGGACTTACACAACATCGCCTTATATGGATCCAGATGTTTACGGCAATGAGTGTCGGCGACTTGAAAATGTATGGGGATGTCTCAAGATGTTTTTAGACACCCCAGCACTCGTAACCCTCCCAAATTGTCATCATCGTTAGACAACAACGACAAACCTTGGTTCCACTCAGTGCCTATAATAATAATTAATGGAACCCCTAAACATGAGAAAAGAAAAAATAAAGTTCTAGCGAACGCTACTTCATCTTAAATCTAAATTTCCAAAACTAAAACTATCTAACACTAAACTTCCGAAAATACTACTCTATAATGCATTCATACCAAATCATAACCTCAACGTCTTTATCCATGTCAAACAACAAAACATTATCATTCACTCAAAAACTAAATCTATATTCAAAAACTAAATCTATATTCCGTAACTAAAGCTAAATTCAAAAACTATATGTATCTATATTCCGTAACTAAAGCTAAACTCAAAAAAACTAAATCTAAACTCCAAAAACAGTACGACCCATCCTACTGTAGACCAAAGAGAGAAAGAGGGGAGAGGTACCAATCCAACCCCCACCGAACCTGTAAACTTAAAGATGCATACTTACAAATTCGAAAATCTTACCGAAAAGTTTCATGAAATGTTATCACAAAGGAAATCAAAATTTTATGTTTTAACTCACCAATAAAAAGATTTTTGAATTAATCGTTATAAATGAAATCCTTTACATTTTATTCATAAAAAGTCTTAATACTAAATTGTACCAAAATTACGTTCTAAATGTTTTCTTAAATGTCTAAAATCCTTACAATTCTAAATGCCTTAATTCTAAGAAATTCCTAAAATAATTATGATACCTATCAAAGGTTCTTCAAAAAGACAGATGTATCTGTTGCCACTATATTATTTCTTTCGTATATGTTGAATAGCTATTTATTACTTTTCTTCTTTACAGTAAATTCTTGCTTCGTTTCTATTCATAAGTTGGAAATCCGTTATCTTGCGTTGGATTATTCTCTGTTCAAGAGTATCTCTTTTGTTTGAGAAGAGGGTGGCTTCTATGTACCAACTTGTTCTTTATATGTAAATGAAAAAGGGACGGAAAACAACATTAAAAGACGAATTACGATTGTGGAATAAAAGGAATAGGATATCTAGCTCTTTTGTTACTAAACACTGATCTCATTTGTGTTCGAAAGTATCTTGTATTGTTTCAGTCAGTGAGTTTGAGATATTTAAAATTCGCAAATTATGCTCTTATAATAGGAATGTTACAGAATACTTTCTTTTATACCAATATTATTCAATATAATTCAAATCAAGTAATTTTATATTAGATCAAGAACGACTCACCATACATTTTCCTTCGGAGGCAGTGCACTGTATCCTGGGATTTCGTAGGTAACGCTTGTGTTACTTTCATGAATTTAAAGTTGATAATGATGATTAGTTTTTATACGTTAATGATGATATGATTCTTCTCATTGATGTTCTGCACCCTCCGGTGTATTACACTCAGGAGTGCCGTTGTAGTTGAGCTGTTTGAAGTACATCGAAAATATTGTATATGTTGAAAGTATGTGATTATATGACTGATTTATGACTGAGCTGATTGGGGGGGGGGGATTCTAGGGTTTGTCTTCATCAGACTGATACACATAACGTTTCTAATTCTTCTTCAGAAAAGGGTTGTTAATAGTTGTCAAACTCTTGCTTGTTTGAAATTTTCTTCTTCTTGAATTTTATTATATTTTTCACCTGGAAGTGGGTGTAGTAAAAAGTTCTATTAGTTCAAGCTTAAACATTTGTGAAGAATGAAATATTCACATATGTGAACTAAAGGCTACTATATGCAATCAGAGTATGGCTCTGCTTTAAAGAGAATATTGTATCGGATATTATAAGAAAAAAAAATAACTTTTTAATTTTAAAAGAATACTTGGTGTTTCTTCATAAGAAGATCTGCTTCAGGTTACTTGCGTTGATGATGTTTCGACGGTGTCCCTGTGTGAAAAGACTTGCTTTATCACGCATAAGACAAATTCTTAGCCGTAGCCGTATTCGGTGGGTCCACTGGTGAGACCTTCGTAGAAATTTTGTTCTGTTTTAAGACAAGTACATATGTCTTGACATGTGGAGTTATCACCGCATGTGGTATTTGATAACTGCGTCACGCGATTTGGTTCTTCCAGAACGTTCACTCGTGGAGCGTCGGAACTTGATAAGGCGTAGACTACCGTCTCGCGATAATTAAAAATCACTGAGAGCACTAAAAAAATATTCTTAAATTTATGTTGAGGTAGCTGCTGCTGTTGGTTCTGATGGTTTGTACCAAAAATTTGCACATGGTATGGTTGTGAGAACCGTTTTCTTATGGATTCTTACGGGTGCGTGTTAGATTATGGATCCTAATGGAATTCTATTTAGTATTATTCTTGCGAATCTGCTTGTTTCGCTTTCAACATAAACGAACTAAAGGTAGATATGCTAATTTGTTAGATTTATGCTCATGGATACGCTTCTATACTCTAATTTATATATGTAAAAGAATGCTTTCTACAAAAAGGACTATTTATATCAAAAACACAATTAAATCAATAGCACAAAATTGAATCAGCATAAATTAGCTTCTGATGTAAATCTGCCTTAAATTCGGCACAAATCTGGCGTGAATCTGGCGAAAATCTGCCGTAAATCTGCTGTAGACTTGCTGTAAATCTGCCGTGAATCTGGCGCCGTCTCGCGCTCGTCGGATTCTTCTCGTAATTTGTTCTTGATCTTTCTTCTCGTCGATGGTTACTGCTCTGAATCTCGTTGCAACTTGGTTTCGATCACGAGGATTGCTTTCCGCGTGGTTGCGCACGTGTTGGTGCATCCGTTCGGTGCGAGGCGGCGCGTGTTTTGGCCACTTGCTGCACCAAAAAAAAAATCAAAAAAAAGATTTCGCTATAGTTTCGATTTAAATTCGATGTATCGTTCAGATACGTTTGTTTCGTTTTGTAGAAACAGAAATGCTAAGAATCTCTGACGCGGTTAGCTCGCCACGAGATTCTGTAATCTTTATGTGCGTAAAAATTATCAAAGAACATAAAAGTACTTACATTTTGTGTTCGCTATTTTCTCAGCAATATGTAATGTTTGATTCGATGCCACGTTCTAATTAGAATTCTTGATTATTCTACGGTCTTCTAAATCCTAACCTCGTGTGCGTGCGTGGCAGCAACTTCAATAGTTTTTATTTTGTTCTACGAAAATTCTTTCTTTTATTTTAGCTTTACAACACTGTTTTTCTTATTCTATCTTAATATTTACTCATACCTTTATTTAAATCCGTTCTCTGTATATTTCTTCACTATTATTTGTTCTTATTTTAATAAATTTTGTTTCACTTTTATAAATTCTTACTTTTTACTTTTTTGGTTCTTTACTTTTCAATTGATCAACTTTTCTGATCTGAAGTTATAAATGAAATGGCAGAGTGGATGTCCCACAGAACGCTGTGTTGCCCAATTTCCTGTGAAAATTCCTTTTCAATAATTTCCTTCTTATGTCATAAGAGGATATTGTAAATTGATCCTAAAAATGGGATTATATGTCGCTTCATGCGAGATTCTCCATAGATGGCGTACCATATGGATGACAATTATTTGTCGAATTATTAAATGATTTGCACGTAAAGTGCTAGGTTGTTTGAAAATAAACTTTAGTTTTGAATGACAAGTCTGTAGTTTATTTGGTTTTATAGAAAACTTACTTTTTGAGAATGGCTGTCTCAGCGTTGACGTAGGCAACGTATATGGCGCGAATGGGATGCAGTCAGATTTCTGCAAAAAGGGAATATTTCGCTTATCCATATGGAATCTACTCGAGATGCCATCGATGGTTTAGAAATATATTTCTTGAAATGTTATTGTCCATACATAGGGAGTATGGGTATGTCACATTTGAATGACAGGGTATGTCGTTTGGATTCACGAATTGGAATTCGTGACGTAGTTTGTGGTGATGGATGGGAATAATTGGAATTGTTCGCATAGGGTGGAAATGTTTTCCCTACACCATATAGGACTAACGGTAGCTCTCACATCCCCGTAGTGGGTTACTGACTCTGGATTTCTCCAGCTCCTTTTGTCCAAGGAGAGCAGCATAGGGCCTGGTCCCCCAGGTTGGGGGTTGTGCGTCGGGGTAACTTCCCTACCACGTAAAAAACCTCTTGTTCCGAAACAACCAACTGCCTCGGATATGGATGACCCTACTGATGACGACCCTAGCAAACGAAACAAGGACAACGAATTTCGGTTCTGCACGTGGAATGTCCGGACCCTGAACAGACCACGTGCAGCCGAACAATTAGTGGAAGCCCTAGATGGTGTCAAAGCCGACATCACAGCCATCCAAGAAGTGCGATGGGATGGTGAAGGCACAAGGAGGATGAAAAACTGTGACATCTACTACGGCAAGTGCTACAGGACAAGGAAACAGCGGCTATTTGGATGCGGATTTGTGATAAGAGGAAGGTTTAGGCAAGAAGTCTTGGGGTTTCGTGGCATAAGCGAACGCATTGTCACAATCCGCATTAAATCCAAATTCAGCAACATCTCGCTGATCTGCGTCCACGCCCCCACGGAGGAAAAAGATGACACGACCAAAGAAGAATTCTACGATCTTCTCGAGAAGACGTATGATGAATGCCCGAAGTACGACACTAAGTTTATTCTTGCTGACTTCAACGCCAAAATCGGAAAGGAGGGTAACTTTGGCTCGACAGTCGGAAAGCATAGCCTGCACGACAACACTTCCGGTAACGGACACAGGCTAATCGACTTTGCTGCGGGGCGAAGTGTCATCTTAGCTAGCACATACTTCCCACACCTCAATATTCACAAGGGGACCGTCACCCAAATTGATCACATTGCGATTGATAGCAGACATGCGTCCAGTGTCATGGATGTCCGCACTTTCCGAGGGGCCGACATAGACTCGGACCACTACCTTGTTGTAGCTAAAGTGCGAATGCGGATCTCCACCAGACCGCAGAACCGAACATCCACTGTGAGAAAGTTTGATGTTGCTAAGTTACAATCGCAAGAGACCGCCACAACCTTTGCCAATCATGTCTCCTCTTATCTCTTGACAAGCCCGGCGCCTGCGCCAAACCCAGAGGCCCAGTGGCAACATTGCAAAATGGCCATCAAAACCGCTGCCACGGATGTTTTGGGTTGCATTAGGCGACCACAACGAAACACCTGGTTTGATGATGAGTGCAGGCTCGCACACTTGGCCAAAGACGAAGCCTATCATGCAGTTCTGAATGCCAGAACTAGAGCTGCCAAGAGCGCTTTCCGTGCGGTGTACCAGCAAAAGAGGAAAGAGGAACATCGGCTTTTCAGAAGAAAAAAAAGAGAACTGGAAAAACGAATGGTTGAATCTATTGATTGGTGCTACGGCAGAAGCAATGTTCGAAAGTTCTACCAAAGGGTAAAGCATTCGTCCAAGGGTTACAAAGCCCGAGCGGAAGCATGTAGAGACGAGGGTGGGAATGTCGTTGTAGATACACAGTCGGTGCTGAGAATTTGGAAAGAACACTTCTGCAGACTGTTAAACGGCGAAGACAACCAACTAATCGCTGTCAGGCAGAATGATCCATTCGATTTGGATGATGATGAACAAAATTTCCGTCCTCCCGACCAAGAAGAAGTTCGGATAGCAATATCTAAACTAAAGTCCAACAAGGCTGCTGGAGCTGATGGCCTTACGGCTGAACTCTTCAAAGCAGCGGGAGATGACTTGGTAAGGAGCATACACCAACTCATCTGTACAATCTGGTCGGATAAAAGTATGCCTGACGAATGGAACCTCAGCATTGTGTGCTCTATCCACAAGAAAGGAGATACTCTAAGCTGCACCAACTACAGAGGTATAAGTCTCCTAAATGTCACCTATAAAATCTTGTCGGCCATTCTGTGTGAACGTCTGAACCCTTTCGCACGTGAACTGATTGGCCCCTATCAGTGTGGTTTCAGACCCGGTAAGTCAACCGTCGACCAAATTTTCACACTTCGGCAGATTTTGGAAAAGACCCAAGAATTCCAGATCGATACTCACCACCTCTTTATCGATTTTAAAGTCGCCTATGACAGCGTAAACAGGAACGAGCTATACAGAGCCATGTCGCTTCTTGGCATCCCTGCCAAACTCGTTCGATTGTGCAGGATGACTATGGAGAACTCTCGCTGCTACGTCAAGGTTGGTAAGAACACCACCGACTCATTTATTGTCGAGAAAGGCTTACGACAGGGTGACGCGCTGTCATGTAACCTCTTCAACATCATTCTTGAGGCAATCGTACGCAACTCGCATGTCAACACCAGAGGTACGATTTTTTTTAGATCCGTTCAATTACTTGGCTATGCTGATGATATTGACATTATTGGAAGAACGAAGCGCGCTGTCAGTGGAGCATTCGCAAGTATTGAAGTGGAAGCGGCTCGAATGGGTCTGGCTGTAAATGAAGATAAAACAAAGTATATGCTGTCCTCGGGTGAAGTAGATCATCACCGTAGGCTCGGACAAAACGTCACAATGGACAGATATAACTTTGAGGTTGTCAAGGACTTTGTCTATTTGGGTTCCACTATAACCTCTCAGAACAACATCAGTGAAGAGATCAGTCGAAGAATCACTCTTGCCAATCGCTGTTTCTTCGGGCTAAGAAGGCATCTTAGTAGTAAAGCCCTCTCTCAAAGGACCAAGGAGACACTATACAAGACCCTTATCATCCCAGTCCTGCTGTATGGGGAAGAAGCGTGGACACTGACACAATCGGATGAATACAGGCTGGGGTGCTTTGAGAGAAAGATTCTTCGGGTGATATTCGGGCCTGTATGTATCAATGGAGTATGGAGGAGAAGATTCAATGACGAACTGTACGGGCTATACAGCGACATTGACTTGGTTAAGTAGCTGAAAAGTCAGCGGCTTAGATGGCTGGGTCATGTGGAGCGTATGGACGAAAACGCTCCTGCCCGACGAGTCTTCAATTCCAACCCGGAGGGCCGACGCAGTTCTGGAAGACCCCATCTAAGGTGGCGCGATCAAGTGGTAAACGACCTCAACCAACTTGGTGTGCGCAACTGGAGGCCACTGGCTAGGGACCGGCCTAGCTGGCGAGGATTGTTGGCTGAGGCCGTGGTCCACAATGGACTGTCTGCGCCACCTTAAGTAAGTAAGTAAGTATTTATTTGTCTCTCATGATCACCAACTGCAGTGGTGAACGATCTTTTTCAACATTAAAACGTGTTAAAAATGAGATGAGGAACGCGATGACCCAACAACGTCTGAATCACCTCACTTTAATGAACATTGAATATGATTTACTCCGAGAAGTTGATAAAAACTTTGCTCAAATTAAATCAAGAAAAGTTTGTTTGTAATAGTTTTGTTTTATTTAATACCTAAAACTAACCTAAAACAATCCAAGGGCCCCTTTATAGAATTTGCTACAGGCCCCGCGCTGGCTTAATCCGGCACTGATGATATACAATGATAAAACTCAATGAGTGACTGAAAAAACTAAATTAAAACACTTCAACCAATATGTCAGATTTTTTTTTCGGTGTACCTATGTTATGTGTATACTTTCAGCAATTTGTTAAGGATTTCAAATGCGTCTGGCGGGGGGAACCCACCACCCAAAGTATCTGGCAGTTGTTGTTATGTGCCTGTAGTGGTGTTAAATGAACATATATCAAAGTTAGCTTTTATACTATAACTTTTTTTTCTACTTTTTGGGGGTTTTAGACGGGTTTGGCGGGGGGAACCCACCACCCAAAGTGTCTGGCAGTTGCTCTTATGTGCCTGTAGTGGTGTTAACTTGAACATATATGTTGTGATTACAACATTCACTCTACCCATTCTGTGCGCTGCTTATTTTAATTTAATTAAATTTTTAATTTATTTATTTATTCAAATCTACGATAGTACATCAACAGATTTTAGTAGGAATTGGTGCAGTTGTGGATGGGAATTCGGAGCGAGACAGAGACAGCAATAGTCGAGAATGAGATAGAGTGTCGGTTGAACGTGTGAATTGATTTGAAAATTTGAACATGTAACGGAATTTTTGATTGTAGGTGAATTGGTGGTTGTTTTTTTTTTTTTTTGTATAGGGTTTGTGCTTGATGAGAATCGTTATGTAAATAACGTGCGTTGAAGAATAAAAGAACGATACAAATGAGTAAATTCAAATCAAACAAGGTACGGTTCGATTTTTTTAAAATAATCAAACGGTCATTTCTTAGATGTGTATTTTGAAAAAGAAGGTGAAGTGAGTATGGTGGTGGTTTGTTTGATTGTTTGTTGTTGTTGATAGGGATTGTGACTGATGAGAATCGTTATGTACATTTCGTGCGTTGAACTGGGAAGAATAAAAGACGATGCAAATAAGTAAATTCAAATCTGGTAAGGTACAGTTGGATTTTTTACACAATCAAACGGTCATTTCTTAGATGTGTATTTTGAAAAAGACGGTAAAGTGAAGCCTGATTCACAACCTCGCATCACGACGAGACGAGAGCGTCGCGAGGGTCTCGTTGACGTTGTCAAAAAATTTCCAATGTATGGAAGTGTATGAATCAATACACAATGTACCGATTCTCGTCACGATATAATGCCTTGCATTTCCAAAAAATTGGAAAAATATCGCGCGACATGACGTGACACTTGTTAGACGATGGAGTCATGCTAGGGCGCCCCTTTAAGTGAATAGTGGAATAAAATCAAATTCTGGGGTTTGTTCACACGTGTATTTATTTGTTGCTGGCAATGAAACCTTAAATCTTCTTTTAATTGTGCAATATATTGGTGGAAAATTTATTTATTTATTTTTATTTATTTATTTATTGAAATGATCATGCTTAACACTTTAAGATACAGTATCTTATAAAATAGTGAAAGCTTCATATCAGATATCTTATAAATATATTTACAAAGCTAGGCTTTAAATAAATCAAGAAAAAAGGTAATATAAGAGATAGATATCTATCTCGAGTTAAAATTAATTAATGTAGGTATTCATTTAACAATCTCAAAAAAAAAAAAAAAAGTATTGATATAATTATATAATTATGTGTGCATTTAATTAATTAGAAAACTAAGTTAGAAATGAAGGTTAGGTTAAAATTCGTTGCTTAAGTTCTTTTTTAAACATGCAAACATTATTCATTCTTCGGATGTGGCGCGGAAGTGAATTCCAGAGGTGGATGGCGTGAATAAAAAACTGTCGAGTTGAAGTGAGGCAAGTGTGTCGAAAGGGGTTACTTACGTTGGATCTGTTAGATAAGCCAAACTGTATTCTTTCAAAAAGATATGGTGGTGTCTGATTTTGAATAACATTAAAGAGAAGAATAAGTGTGCCATTATTAAGCAGATCATCGAATTTAATCCCATAGAGACTATAAGAGAAATGGGATATGTGGTCATATCTCCTTAAACCATACACGTATCTGGTAATATTATTAAACGCAACATTCAATTTTCTTCGAGGGACTGAATCGCAATTATTATAAATTTCGCAGCCATATGTCAAAATAGGGACTATTAGTGACTTCGCCACCATTTTTCGGGTATTCAAAGGAGCAAAATGATGAGATGTCCATAACATTCTAAGAACACCATAAACCTTACCAATTATAAAGTTTATATGGTCGTTCCAGGTCAAAGTTCTATTAAAAATTACACCAAGGTTCTTCGCATTGTCAACATAGACTATGGAGGAATTGTTGAGCATTAAAGTAGGAAAGTAAGACAGGTCAAGAACATTTTTGGAAATAACGATACACTTAGACTTCGATGGACTAATATATAATTCGTTATTTTTGCACCAATTTGAAAGACGCTGAAGGCCCAAATTCAAAGAACAAAAACAATTTTCTATGAGCCCAAGAGCACAACTTTTTACCAGCTGTAAATCATCAGCATAAAGGAGTCCGCAACAGTGATCCAGAGAAATCGAGATATCATTGATGTAGAGTGCAAAAAGCAGTGGGCCAAGAATAGATCCTTGTGGAACACCTCGCCTTAGAGTAACACAATCAGAGTTCTTATTATTAATATACACAGTTTGCTTTCTGTCATTCAAGTATGAAAGAAGTAATAAAATTGCAGAAGAAGAGAACTTATAGAGTCTAGAAAGTTCTTTCAAAAGAATAGGATGGCTTATAGTGTCGGAAGCTTTAGAGACATCTAAAAGAATCAAAAATGACACACTATTTGCATCAAGTGCTTCCCTTAAATCTTCTACAACATTAATGAGAGCAGTCATGCAACTATGCTTACTGCGGAACCCTGACTGGTTTGGAATCAAAAATGTATGTCTACTAATATGAGAATGAATCTGCTTTTGCATAATCCTTTCTAAGACTTTCGAGAAGAATGGTAATATAGATATTGGTCTGAATTCTTTCCTACTGGCGCTTTTAGGAACAGGAATAACTTTTGCTATCTTCCACATCTTGGGAAACACACCCGTTGTTAAAATAGTGTTAAATAAGTGAGTTATGAAGGGAAGGACTAATGGCATAATAGCCATTATAAACGTCGGGTGGATGCCATCAAGGCCTACAGCTCTTGACTTTACTGACATGAAACACTCCAATACATCAGTACTTTCAACGCAGTGAAATTCAAAAGTATCATCATTGCTAAGGGGTTCATTATAAAGAACTTCAAGTTGAGATGTCTCAGCAGATACATTCTCAGGCAATTTAACAAAGCTTAGGTTTAATTCGTTAGGATCCAGGTCACAGTCAGAGGTAATCTTCCTTTTACTTACTCCTAGGTCACGAAGATTGTTCCAGAGTTTTTTACCACCTTTTGCAGGATCAAGTCGACTTCTGAAAAAATTTGCCTTGTTTGAGCGAATTTTACGAACAACTTCATTTCGAAGGACACGAAAAAGACTGCGGTGCTCTTCAAGCCTAAAACTTTTCGAACGACAATAAGCTACGTTTCTTTGGTTTATAAGAGAAAGAATCTCGGGGGTAAACCATGGTCGAGAACCATGGGTAATAGTTTTGGACTTCAAAGGAATATGCAAATCGAAAAGACTTTCGAAGTTTGAATGCAAAAATTCAATTTGATCATTAGGAGATTGCATATTATACACCTGCTCCCAATGTATTCTTCTTATACTATTCTCAAGACCGTTTGTGTCTACATTTTCAAAGTCCCTATATTGAATAATTGACGTTGGAATAAGATTGTTTAAGTCAAAAGTAAGATATATAAGGACATGTTTGGAGAATGCCGAAACAGATAGCTGGTCATAGAATAAAGCTTTATTTGTATCACTCACAAAGAAAACGTCAAGGAGCGTACTAGAATCGCTACAAAAATGAATTGGCACAGAAGAATTGACAGGAAAGAGATTAAATGTTCTCATATTACTTATAAGAGGATTTTCACCAAGAAGATAACAGTTAATGTCCCCACAAATAATTAAATTTGTAGATGTAATAGCTATTTCTTCCATTAAACAGTAAAAGGAAGACAAGCTCACATTACAATTTGGCCTATATACTGTTCCCAGAAGAAGTCTGTTATCACCACTTATAAACTCTACAAATATGAATTCGATTTCACTACCATTTTCAGATGAACAAACTTCCTTAAAGACCAACCCTTCTTTGATGTATATTGCCACACCCCCACCACGACCATGTCTATCGGCAAGAAGTAATTTATAGCCCTTTAAGGCATAAATACTGCCGTGAAAGCTTGCGTTAAACCAGTTTTCAGAAACGCATATAACGTCTGCCTTTGAACCCTCGAATAAAAACCTAAACTCATCTAATTTCGGTAGCAAACTTTGCGCATTAATATGGTAAATCTGGAAGCCCTCTCGAACATTACCAAACACTCTTAGCATTGGCAGAGTATAATCGCCATTCACACCTAACAGAAGACACCGAATTAGCCATAGTTTCAGCTTTAATTGAACCAAACAATGAAAATTTATGAAATTATCATGTGTAGCCAAGAACTAAAAATGCAGTTCTTTGAAGTATTCTATATATGTTACATACAAAGTTTCATAAAAATCGGGGAAGCCGTTTTTGAGTAAATTTGAAAAAACGAAAAAATTGGCCAAAATCTAGTGGCTCTTTGTATAGGAGCCACCATTTAAAAAAGAGAAACCGAAAAAAAAATCAATGCCATCTGGTAGGAAGCTGTAAGGAACTATACCAAACAATGTTTGAGTGAATTCGATGCAACCGTTGACAACTTATGGCCATTTGAAAAAAAGCCGTTAAGAGCAGATCTCCGTTATTTGCATTTTTAGCCAAAAACTAAAAACGCAGATCTCTTAAGAACACTAAAAGAATATAACAAACAAAGTTTAATCAAAATCGTTAGAGCCATTTTTGAGCAAATTAGAAAAAACCAAAAAAAGTTGGCTAAAACTGAACGGCTCGCTGTATGGGAGCTACCATTTAGACAGGCTTCACTGAAAAATGTATAAAGCCATCATGTAGAAGACTATAAAGAACTATGCCAAACGAAGTTTGAGTCAAATCAATCGAGCCGTTGCGAACTTATGGCCATTTGAAAAAAAGCCGTTTAAACCTGATTTTCGTTAGGACCATTTGAGCCAAAAACAAAAAACGCAGTTTTGTTCGAAACGCTTAAAGTTAGCTAAATTTTAAGTTTAATCAAAATCGTTAGAGCCGTTTTCGAGAAAATCCAAATTGAAAAAAACCATTACTTGAAAGGTACAAGTTTGAGCCGGGCTAAGACGAAATAAAAAAAATCTCGACAACCGTTTTTCTTGAAACTGCTATATATAAAGTTTGAAGAAAATCCGTCAAGCCGTTTAGACTGTAGCATGACGTGAAAAAGCGCACAGACGCACATACGCACATCTGCACATCCACACATCCGCACATCCGCACAGACAGACCGACGGACGGTATGGCGAAAACCACTTTTTTGGGCTTCTCTATCGTAATGTCTTGTTTGATTAAAACCTCGATTTTTTTTTTCTGCACGAAACCAATATTTGCCCTATAGAGCAAGTAAAAATGATAAATAGATAAGTATATGAATATAAATAAAAATCTTTTTCAATCTCGTACATCAGTCGTGGCAACCCTGTCTAAGTCACCAATTTCATCTATAAGTGCAGCTTCATTCTCAGCAAATCGTTTGACATAAAGAAGTCCTCTGCTCGTGAAAACAGATGATATTTGCTTGTTTTTCTTTAGCTCAAGCGCAGTTTGCAGCAAAAAACGTTTCTTTTTGGTGGGGATTCTCGTAAGAAAATAGGGGGAGAGTACGATAACTGAGGCGCCAAGATTTAATAACGGTTTTGTGCAGGGGCGTCAAATGCAAGTATTTTCTACTATGGGAGGGGGGGTCTACCTCGCCCCGTTTATTAGGTAGGGGCGATTTTCGAAAAAAATGTCTTGAATGGAAAAATAAATATTAAAAAACAACGGCAACACTTAAAATAGATTAAATACATTACTATAACGGTTTTAGAAACCAGAAGTCTAAACTTCAATCCTACATTTAAAGTAAATTACTCGTTACAATATTTTTCAAAATATTCGCATTCAAATTCGAAATTTTGATAAAAAAACGTAAAAAAATGTCTTTAAACCAATTTTGTTCAAAATTGTGAAATGGAAAATAAATTTTTTTTTCTGTGACCGATGCTTCAATAAATATTTAATCGAACGCAAAAAAACCAAAACTTTTATGTCTTCTAGTTCTTATGAAAATTGAATATTACTGAAACTACTTTTTTATGAAAATTTAGATTCTTGGCATTTATTGTGATTTCATTAGAGGATTAATGTTGATGAAAGGTTTATCTTTGAAAGTAAAGTACAGCAATTCAGTTAGCGTTACCCAGAATACATGACGAGGAGTTAGAATTGCGTTGCATTCCACTTTCTAGTCAGTCAGTTTGTGAGTAAGGAGTCAGTTGAAAAAATCAAGTCAATTTACAACTCACATGATGTATTTAAAGGGCATGTCAGTCTCGTCAATGAAGTCATCGTCTAGGTTTTCACTTTGGATTTTCGAAGTCTTTAAGTTGCAGACCAACACTTTCTCTCCCATAGAAAAGATCTGACTATACTTTTTTGTATGTCCAATGTCCGCGACGCGGGCCACCCAGGTACTGTTGATTAAAACTATTGATACAGGTACCTGCCTGGCAGCTGGAACTACCCTTAGCGGAGCAACGAAGTTGCGTGAGCGGGTGTGCCCCCGAAAATGGAGTTGAAATCCCTAGATCCCGCGAAGCGAACCACCCAGGTGCTGTAGATTAAAAATACAATTGACACAGGCGCCTGCCAGGCAACGAAGTTGCGTGAGTGGATGTGCCCCCCAGAAAAGGGGTGACACGCCTCAATATCCGCGGACAAAATAACCGCATACACCCGACCTCGCACCTACCCCAAGTCCTATAGTGTGCCCAGGCAGGGGGGTTGCAGGGGGGCAGCATGCCCCCTCTTACATAGGTCATTGTTTATACACCGTAATATTATGCGTCGCGGATATTTTGTCCGCGGACATTTTGTCGCGGATATTTTGACCCGGATATTTTTTCCGCGGATATTGAGGCGTGCAGCCCGAAAAGGGAGTTAAAATCCCTAGATCCCGCGAAGCGGTCCACCCAGGTACTGTTGATTAAAAATACAATTGATACAGGCGCCTGCCAGGCAACGAAGTTGCGTGAGTGGATGTGACCCCGAAAAAAGGGGTGACACGCCTCAATATCCGCGGACAAAATATCCGCGGACAAAATAACCGCATACACCAGACCTCGCACCTACCCCAAGTCCTATAGGACTTGGCAGGGGGGTTGCAGGGGGGGAGCATGCCCCCCCTTACATAGGTCATTGTTTATACACCGTAATATTATGCGTCGCGGATATTTTGACGCGGATATTTTGTCCGCGGACATTTTGTCGCGGATATTTTGACCCGGATATTATGTCCGCAGAAATTGAGGCGTGCAGCCCGAAAAAGGAGTTAAAATCCCTAGATCCCGCGAAGCGTGCCACTCAGGTACTGTTGATTAATCCTTAAAGTTAGATCACCGTAAATACCAAAAATAAAAATCTCATAAAAAAGAAGTTCAAGTAATTTTCAATTTTCACAAGAACTAGAAGACATAAAAGCTTTTGGTTTTTTGAGTTAGATTAAATATTTATTGAAGCATCGATCACAGAAAAAAAAATTTATTTTCCATTTCAAAATTTTGAACAAAATTGGTTTAAATATATTTTTTTACGTTTTTTTATCAAAATTTCGAGTTTGAATGCGAACATTTTGAAAACTATTGTAACGAGTAGTTTAATTTAAATGTAGGATTAAAGAACAGACTTCTGGCTTTTAAAACCGTTATAGTAATGTTTTTTAAGTATTGCCGTTGTTTTTTAATATTTATTTTTCCATTCAAGACATTTTTTTCGAAAATCGCCCCTACCTCCTAAACGGGGCGAGGTAGACCCCCCTTCCCATAGTAAAAAATACTTGCATTTGGGGCCCCTACATAAAACCGTTATTAAATCTTGGCGCCTCAGTTATCGTACTCGTGCCGAAAATAGAGACGTCAGAATTTTGTATTGATTGGGCGCGAGCGAAATATTTTACGTACAACTGGTGTTTCAGTTGTGAATGCTAGTGAAGTGATCAATTGTTGATAAACAGAGAGTAAATTTTCATTTTCAGCAAAGGGTACACCACTGAGAACCACGTCACATGCCACCTCTTTATTTTCATGAATCTCTAGTTTTTTGTTAAGCAATCCGAGTTCGATTTTATTATTAATATTTTGTGAGTTTAATTCAGAAAGAGCGGATTTAATGTGAAGAATTTCATTTTCATGCACAGTGTTTAAGGTGATTTGGTTTGATTGTTCAGTTTCAATTTGAGTTATTTTTTTGTTGATAGTGTCAACCTCACTTTTTATTTCCGTGATGTGCGTATCAAGTTTTTTAGTTAAAGTTTGTTCCGTTTTGTTCATTTTTTTTTGACAGCAGATTAATAATCAACTCACTTTGGATTTTGAGCGCTCGTCAAGTTTTTACATTTCCTCGCTGTTATCCATCGTTGGTGGGAATATATTTGTTGAACGAAAAAGACGAGAGGTGGAAGAGGATGAATTTGAGTTGAGAGAACTACCGGCCATGAGGCAAAAGTAACGGGGGAGGTGAATTGTTTTTGTATGAGTTTCTTTTACTCTCGATTTTTGCTTCACAATAAAATAAAAATTCACAAGTGGTTTTTATTATTTATAAGGATTTATGCGTTCAAGTATCAAGAAAAAAAACAAAAGAACATACTTTAAAATTGATTTGAAGACATTTTAAGGATTTTAGGAAATTCACAGCGAGTATAAAACTTAAAACAAAATTGCCCGACTAACAGCACGCCTATTCGCTAGCCAACATGCTGCTGATTATGTAGGGAATATAGTATTTTATTGAAAATTCATGAGTTTATTGTTAATTTATCTAAATTTCTAGGAAATTTACCTAGAAATTTAGTTCGAATTATGACTGCAGTAGCGGCACCCGCTTTCTGTGGCAAAGTTGTCTCGTTTTATATTTTTGTTTTACTTCTTATATGTCAATAGTATAAATGTCCTAGCATATTAGCATTATAAATGCAATATGCTAATACAATAAAAGTGTAAGTTTTATGAAAGCGAACAAGTGTTGTCACAAAATAAAAGGAAATCATCATTCCACGCGGATAGCCGTAAGAAATTACAAATAAATAATTAGCTATGGACTAATTCCCGTGATCATATCTATGTAAATTGGTTCTTATTTGGACGGACGCATTCCACTTTTAATGTAATGTCTCAGGTAAGTTGAAGGAAAAACTAAAGACAGCAACAGGCCTCGGCGCAAATCTATTGGTTTTAACCGCCCTTACTGCGATTATTCCCAAAGGCATTCGGTCATTGTACTCATCGGATAGGGTTCAACAATTTCTACCAAAGCAGTTCATTGCCAGCTCAGAACCTGAAGTAAATGCAAATACATCTTCGGTCTTGTTGCACCCAGCGTTGCCGAAGTGGCACAATCGTGCTTTTTGACACAACATTTTTCCCATGGCACGGTGGCACGAAAAATTTCAATATGGCACACTTTTTTTAATAGTACCTATTTGTTGAATTTATTATTATTTTTGTATAAAGTTCCTATTTTTTGTATTAAGTTATGACAAAATTCAAAAGTTTGGGAAAATTGATTCGAATGAGTTACTTATTTTATTTTTTCTTTACATATTTATGTATATAACATGAATAAATAGGAATTTTTTTTAATTTTTTTGTATAGCAAAATACCAAAAAAATTTAGTATTATATAGTTTTTTTTTAATTATTGAAAAATTGTAGTTTTTCGATTTTGGCACGGTAGTGGCACGCTCTTTTAGAAAATGTGGCACGTTAATTTTCTTTCCAGCGGCAACGCTGGTTGCACCTGCTATCGCTAAATTTCCGGATCCATATTTTTAATATTTTCGAAAGAAGTTTCGTAAAAACCAAAATGATGTCGCGATTGAAAACTTGGTCGCACCCACAGTGACATATTTAGGCTTGATGCCGCCCTAGGCCCTGTTTATCGCGCCGCCCTTAATGTTAGAATAAATTCAATTAATTTTTCTACAATGTTTTTATTCTAAATTTATAATAACTTTATTTCGTTAGAATATAATTTTTAGTTATAACTAATAAATATTTCAGATATATAAGTAATAAACGTTAGACAAATAAATAAATATGTTTTTTTTTGTTTTAATATTAATCAATTCTAAAATTTCTTTTTCCTGGCTTTGGTACACGCAAAAATATCAATTATATCATCATACTCAATTTCTTGGACTAGTTGAGCTTCAGTAGACAATAATGCAAGAGCATTAAGTCTATCTTGACCCATACTGGCACGTAAATAGGTTTTTACTCTTTTTAAAGTAGAAAAAGATCTTTCTCCTGAACAATTTGTAGCCGGGACACTCAAAAAAATACGTAAAGCAATATCAACATTTGGGTAAACATCTCGAAGACTACGTGGGTGTAATACCAGTGTTACCACGGGGACTCATATGAGCCAAAAGGACTCATTTTTTTCAGGTTGACTCAGGGACTCATCTTTTTAAGATTTGGCTCATTTTTTAAGTAACAAAATAACCAGGGTATTATGGTCAATTTGCAAGTTCAAAGCTTTTTATATCAATTTTCAGAACAAAAAATAATATTTAAACATTGATGCATAGTGCGAACTACGCTTCCTTTTACTTTCTTAGACACTTTGATATAAAAAATTGAAACGTTAAAACACAAACAACAACTACTATTACTTTAATTCGTTTATAGAGGCGCATTTATTGTTGGTTTATGAAATAATTTCAAAAGGACTCATTTATTTCCAAAATGACTCATTTTTTTAGCCTCTGGGACTCATACAAATTTTAACCTGCGGTAACACTGTGTAATACATTTCATATATTTTGTGCAGAGCGTACATCTTCCGTATTTGCTGAAGAATCTTTAAGTTGGTAATGTAAATGAATACATTCGTTGCCTAATGTCTCTTCTAAATCGTCAGGATACTTGTCGACTAATTTATTGGCAAGATTTTTTAATTCGGTTGTATCTATTTCAGATAAATTATCGAAGAAATTAAATTTTTCGTAAAGCTTTTCATATGCACTTTTACGTCCGGCCAATTGCACACTCAGAGTATCTAAAATTGGGTAATAAACATTTGTGCGAAAATTTTCTTGTCCAGAAGAAGGTATTCTCTCATTTACCCGTGACTCATCTGGCTGAATTTTTGTAGTTTTTTTTTCCGACGTGTATCATAACGATAATAATCTTGGACGCCAGATAGTGTTTTGGCTTTTTCTTCATATTCATAAAATTGTCTGTCTCTCATGTCCTGAAGAAATAGAGCCAGAGAACAACTATAGATCTGCACAACAGATGATAAATCAGCTTGAGATTCTTGTAGCTTCTTACTAGCAGCATTAAATCGATCTAAAATTACATTCCAAACGATGACTAGAATTGCTGTTTCTAAATGCTGCAACTTTCGCTGCAATCCCGTAGCTTCAGACCGTGTAGTGGGTTTCTCATCTCCGCTTTCAGCAATAAATTCCAGTGCATCAATTATTGCAGACCATTCTTTTTCTAACGCGAAGCAGGCATCATGTCGAGCAGACCAACGAGTTTGAGAAAGACTCTTAATTCTTAAATTTGTACGCTGCACCAAGATTTCCCAACGATGGGTGGATATAGTGAAAAAATTATATAATTCTTGCAAAGTAGAACAAAAATCGACTGCTTCTGTGACGGATTCAACCGCACATGATCCTGATGAGCAGCACAAGGAACGTAATCTGCTAGAGGATTAATTGTTTTGATTCATGTCTGAAGGCCTGAATAAATACCTGACATATTGCTTGCATTATCATAAGATTGACCACGACAGTTCATTATGTCCAAACCATTATTTTCTAGAGATTTTAACAAAGCATTCTCAATATCTTTAGCTTTATGGCCGATATTTGGTATAAATTCTAGAAACCTTACAACAATTTTACCGTTATCACGTACATATCTAATAATTTTAGTAAGCTGATCGACATGTGCAATATCAGGCGTAGAATCTACAATTATACCAAAATACTTAGCAGATTGCACCTCACTAGAAATTTGTTGTAGTACTTTATTCTGCATCAATAATATGATTTCTTCATAGATTGTTTTAGATAAGTACGATGTATTTCCGCTACCAGGGTGCGCGTACAATTTTAGATGTTCAGACAAAAATGGATCAAATTCAGCAAGAAGCTCTACTGTTCCTAAAAAATTTCCATTATGGGGATCTCCGATTCGTTCTGAATTTCCTCGAAATGGCAATCCTCTTATTGCTAGTGATTTAATAATTGCAATGACTCGGTATAAGATTTTTTTCCAGTATGTAATTTCCTCATCCAGCTGTTTTATTAGACGTTGATCAACACGCCCGTGAATTACTGCTCGAGCTTTGAAATAACTAACGTTAGTCTTGTGAAAATCAGAATTTTCATGACCTTCGAGGCGTGCTTTTGAGTTTTTCCAATCACGAAATTCTTCACCAGTAAAAGCATTCGTTTCAACACTTCTGCCAAATAATAAGCATGAAACACAAAATACAGAACCCTTAGTTTCTGAATAAATTAACCACTCACGGCGTTGAATCTCTCCATTTTTCAATGTACGTTGAAATAAACTTTTGGAACAATACCTTGTTTTATCATTATATACATTTTTAGAATTCTTAAAATCCGTATTATCATTTCGTGGTATACCGTTCATAGTTATAAAATCCCGTGTTTCTTCATTCAAATTCCATAAAACGGGATCACTATTGAATCGTAAAATATCAGTTGTTGACTGGAGTTCTTCTGTATGTGATGATGAGAAATTTGATGGCGTCCTGTTCGTATCTTGTGATGGAGAAGTGTTAGACAGTACTTCTTCGTTATCTGGTGCTGAAGTTTCTTCCAATTCCGGCTATGAAAAAAAATAATTTTAGGCACTTGATATTTATTCACTCTTTATTGAAATTAAAACTTTATATCGAAAAAAAAGTTATTCACAATTATAACAAAATACTTACGACAGATGAGCATGACGGTTGTTGGTCATTATTAGAAGAATTAGTTGAGCTTGTAATAAAATTAGATATTTTTGGAATTTTTTTTAGTAAACTGTCTATTTTTGTAGATTCTTCTGCTTTTCTTTTACGATATTCTGCACCACTAAGTTTTTTTCGGTAGCCACTCATATTCAATTAAAAAATAAAATCAGAACTATGACCGAATTATAAAAAAACACCACTTACACCTCATTTAAAGCTATCAATCAATTATTTTTTTAATATTAAGAAACAGAATAAAATGATTCGAGACTTGAAGACATGAAGAGCATTTGTAAGACTGGAACGATTTCTGTATTTTTTCTACAGCGCGATGCTTTGTTTTCTGCATTAAACGAAACAAAGTCAAACGCGTCAAGACCTCTGTTAAGCGTAGCGCTCTTTTTTTGAGTTTACGATCACATAAATAAAACACTCACAAAACAAAATTCTTTAAATTTTCATTTATACTTATAATAAAAACATAAATGTAACTATATATGTAAACTGGTTTAATATATACATCAGCTTACATAAATAAACTTAATGACTTTTCATGAAAAATTATTTATGTTAATAGTAAATTTTCTGACATTTAAACAAATACCGCAATGATATTTAACGTGCATATCTTCTTTTTATTTAAAGTTAAAAACAAATTGCGAAATTATTAAGATTTAGTAATTTTTAAAAGCTTTGTAAGCATATGATTAATTTCAGTAATAAAACAAAAAGTAAAGAACATCATTGGATAAAGACTATAATTGATCTTTTAAAAAATTAAAATCTTATTCATAGACTGAAAAGTAAATAAAAAAATTGAATTAAAATATATTCCAGAGAAAATTTTTTACAAAAATTAATCTGAACTCATTTTCAAAGGAGACTGTTTTTACTTTTTTTCGTCTCTGAAATTTTGGAATTTCAAAAATTTCGCCGCCCCTCAAATCATGCCGCCCTAGCCCGGGTCTCGCGGGCCTAGGCGTAAATCCATAACTGCGCAACCATCATCTCCTTCTATTCGCTTTTGCCTTTTTTTATTTTTTAAAGGCTATGATATCCACAATAGTTAACAACAATATTTTTCTCACTTGCAATTTCTATCTCACAACCGCTTTCTTCTCTAACTCAAAACGCAATGAAACCACATGTGAAAAAAACTACACTTTACAGCAAATAAACTGGGCCGCCCGCTTTTTAGCAACTCTGCATTGCATTGATTTTCTCAAAAAGTATACAACTTACAACAATCAAAGTTATACTTGCAGAAAGTTGTTTTTCACGTTGATTAAAAGTATAACTTTGATTGTTGTAAGTCTTATACTTTTTGAGAAAATCAATGCAATGCAGAGTTGCTAAACAGCGGGCATCCCAGTTTATTTGCTGTTAAGTGTAGTTGTCAAAAAAACTTACGTCATTGTAAATTAGCGAACGATTTTTCAGAACGAGAAAAAGTGACAGCGATAATCGCAACGCTCTCGTCTCGTCGTGACGCGAGGTTGTGAACACAGAGGACCTAAAGGAGAGTGAAATCTTTCGTACGTATCACCCTCCGACACCCATTTCCGGTTTTTTTTTTTTTTTATTATTTGAAATCGTGTCTGTGAATAAATGCAAGAACAACAACACAAAATCATATCATACCAACTGTGCGTGTATGCGAGTTTTTACGCACACATTCGCAGATGGTATGATTTATCTGTCAAATCAGCTTGTAGGCAAAATCCCATTTCCAGCCTACATTAAACTCTCTTTCATATATCCTCTCTGGTTGTGAATCAGGTATGAGGTATGAGTATGGTGGTGGTTTATTTGATTGTTTGTTGTTGTTGATAGGGATTGTGACTTGTGAGTATCGCTATGTGTATTATTTCCTTTGCATATGGGGGAAGTACAATACAAAACACAACAACAAGACAAATGTATTGAAGGAAAATTGATGACCAGGTTATGAAGTGTTTCGTAATGATTTTGTATATCGTGGACGTGATTTTTTATTGGATGATATGTGAAGTAAAATGCACACCCTTAGGATGAATTGTTATGATTATCATGATAATGTTTAGCAGAAAGCATGTTGAGTAAAGCAGAAATTGAAGATTTTATGTAGGAGGATTTTGATTTCAAATCTGAGAAAGGAGCTGTTGAATTTTATTACAGTGTAAGGGACATTTCTTAAATTTTTGAAAAATGAAGTGAGCCATGCGGTGATAGAAATTGGGGTGGTTTTAATTTAGTAAGGTTTGTGCCTTGTATGTGTGTATCAGGAGTATATTGGGAAGTAGAATAGAAAAGCGTTACAAGTGCGAACAAAGACCTTGTTTGAAAATTTAAAATAATTCATTTTGACCCCAAAACGTAAATTACATTTTTAATAAAAACGTACATTACGTTAACAACCTTATTTAAATTTAAAACCCCAAAACGTAAATTACGTTTAAAACATGATTTAAGTTTGAGGCCCAAAACGTAAATTACGTTTAAAACCTGATTTACGTTCAAGGCCCAAAACGTAAATTACGTTTACAACATGATTTACTTTTAAAACCCAAAACGTAAATTACGTTTATATATAACATCATTTACGATTAAAACCCAAAACGTAATTTTCTTGTATTAAGTACCCATTAGCTTAAATGATAATAAGGGTAACAATTGTTTTCATGTTCATGTTTAAATTTTTCCTAAATTAACATGAACAAGAACATTCTTAATTTATATACGAAAATTTTTATACGAAAATTGAGTGGGATACTTCTATAATAAAATGCACGACTGGATCGCACGAACTTGCTCTAATGTGTGACAGTGGTCTTGGGGCTTGAGATTTTGATAAAAATAAATTTTTCAAAATTCTTAAATAATTACTTAAACTAATTTGAGCTGAAAAAAAGTACGCCATTTTATTCCTCTTATAAATTTGAATTTATGAGAATAAATTTATAAGAATCTGTGGAGCGGTTTTTGAGAAAAAAAGTTTTTTTTGAAAAACTTTTTGAAAAAAATTTTCAAAAAAAATTCAAAAACGGCAGTTCATAGGTATTCAGCAAATACATTTATATAAAATTTTTAGAAAAAAATTTAATAAGCAGTTTTCAAAATATGAATTTTTTAAATTAAAAAAAAAATGCTTTTAAAAATACGAAAAAAATATTTTTCAAAAATATTGGTATGCAATACAAATTGAGCTACCTACAGCTATATGTGTGTGAAATTACGAAAGAATCGGTACAGTCGTTTTCGAGTTAGTCGAAAGCAAAAAAAACGGTCCTATGGAAAGTACCGTTCTTAGCCATTTTTTAAAACTTTTTTTTCAGCCATGTGATTGGTCGTACCTAAAAAGCAACACTGATTTTTTTAAATAAAAATCGTCAGAGCCGTTTTTGAGAAAAATAAGCTTTAAAATAACGGTTGTATGGCAGGTACCGTTATTTTTTGAGCTAAAAAAAAAATTTCAATTTCCCCTCTGTGCAATACTTAAAAAAGTCTATATACCAAGTTTGAAGCAATTCGGCCCACCCATTTGGGCTGTAGGTCTACATACAGATAGACAGACAGACATACAGGCGGACAGAATTTTTAGACCATCTTTTTTCGTCTTCGCTATCATCGTAATGTCATGTTTGATTGTTATCTCAAAATTTTTTTTCGACGAATGCATAACTTGCCTTATACATAGTACCTATAATCGCAAGTAAAAATTAAATAATTTCGAAAATTCTTTTATTTTTTAAATTAGTTTAGGAGTTTTCTCGGAAAAACTAAGTATGCAATAAAATTTAAAAGCTATACGTCAATCTAGGAAAAAAAAATATTGAAAATCGTTGGACCAGTTTTTTTTTAAAAAGGTTATTTTTGAAAAACTTTTTCAAAAAATATTTTTAAATTTATTTGAGTATGCAAATATATGGCAATCTGTAGTTAACATTTGAAAAATAATTTAAAAAAAAATCAATATACCCGTTTCCAAAATATTTCGAAAACCAAAAATTTTTTTGAACAAATTATAAAAAATCAAAAAAAAAGTTTTTGAAAATTTTGAAATGCCATATTAATAAAATTATGAATGACTTCCTGTGGCCAACATTTTATTGAAATCGAATGTATAGCTTACGAGAAAATTTGATTTGAAAATATTGGTTCTATGAGAGGTACCGTTATTAGACAAATTTTGAAAAAAAATTTCAAACCAAAATATAGATTTTCTTGCAAAAATAGCATTCTGAAAGTTTTATCAAAATCGTTAGAGCCGTTTTTGAGAAAATCAATTTTTGTCTTCAAGATTGTATGGCAGGTGCCGTTATTTTTGGACCTAGAGCAAAAATAAAAAATATGGTCCGAGGGACGGCCAAATAAATCCTAAATACCAAATTTGAAGCAAAGCGGCCCACCCGTTCAGCCTCCAGAGGCGCGAACAGACAGACAGACAGACAGACGGACGGAATTTCCAGACCCACTTTTTTCGACTTCTCCATCATCGTAATGTCATGTGTGATTGTTATCTCAAAATTTTACTTGCGATTATAGGTACTATAAGGCAAGTTATGCATTCGTAGAAAAAAAAAGTTTTCAGATAACAATCAAACATGACATAACGATGATAGCGAAGACGAAAAAAGATGGTCTAAAAATTCTGTCCGTCTGTATGTCTGTCTGTCTGTCTGTCTGTCTGTATGTAGACCTACAGCCCAAATGGGTGGTCCGAATTGCTTCAAACTTGGTATATAGACTTTTTTAGGTATATTGTACAGAGGGGAAATTGAAATTTTTTTTTAGCTCAAAAAATAACGGTACCTGCCATACAACCGTTATTTTTAAGCTTATTTTTCTCAAAAACGGCTCTAACGATTTTTATTTAAAAAAATCAGTGTTGCTTTTTAGGTACGACCAATCATATGGCTGAAAAAAAAGTTTTAAAAAATGGCTAAGAACGGTACTTTCCATAGGACCGTTTTTTTTGCTTTCGACTAACTCGAAAACGACTATACCGATTCTTTCGTAATTTCACACACATATAGCTGTAGGTAGCTCAATTTGTATTGCATACCAATATTTTTGAAAAATATTTTTTTGTATTCTTAAAAGCATTTTTTTTTTAAATTTAAAAAATTCATATTTTGAAAACTGCTTATTAAATTTTTTTCTAAAAATTTTAAATAAATGTATTTGCTGAATACCTATGAACTGGCGTTTTTGAATTTTTTTTGAAAATTTTTTTCAAAAAGTTTTTCAAGAAAAACTTTTTTTCTCAAAAACCGCTTCACAGATTTTTATAAATTTATTCTCATAAATTCAAATTTATAAGAGAAATAAAATGGCGTACTTTTTTTCAGCTCAAATTAGTTTAAGTAATTATTTAATAATTTTGAAAAATTTATTTTTATCAAAATCTCAAGCCCCAAGACCACTGTCACACATTAGAGCAAGTTCGTGCGACCCAGTCGTGCATTTTATTTTTTCTGCACGAATCCATAACTTACCTTATAGTACCTATAATCGCAAGTAAAAAGGAAAATATGTGTTTATGATGAGCACAGTTGGTTTCAAGAAGTTATCACGGCAAAACATCATTCTTCATCATCATCATCATGCATTTCGAGGAACCTGAATATTCCATCTTCACCGTGGATGATTTTGCTGTGAGAGAGGCAAACTCAATAAATTAAAACACTGGGGTGGAATCGGCTAAGGTGATTTGTGATAAGTGATAGTCACAATCAACAAATTTCGTCTGGATAGGTGATTGTCACACGTGACAATCACATTTTTGTGACTTTTTCTTGTGACAGCTATTTAGGTGTCACAAGAAAAAGTCACAAAAATCGTGTTTTTGTGAAGAAGTAGGTTCGGTTATTTTTGAATACCTTGGCAACAAAATGTCTTAGAGCCATACGGTTTTCAGTGTTGGATTAAAAATTAATGGTAGCATTGAATTATGAGAACAAAAATTATACCTTATTACGTAAAATTTTGAAAAAATTCGTTTTAAAATTATTTTTTCAAAATTTTGAGTTTGAAAATTTATATTTTTTAAACTATTCGTTTAAGCAATTTAATTTAAAAACAAAATGAAAGAAGAAGTTTTTGGCTTTCCAAAAAGGTACAACACGGTGTTGTAAACGAAGCCGTTGATTTTTAAATTTTTTTTTTACAAAATAAGTCAATTTTTCAGAATATTGCCCCTCCCGGCTAAACGGGGGGAATAGACCCCCCCTCCCATACGATTTTTTTCTTGTCTCAACTCAACCTACAGAGCGTGTAAAGCGTGTAGAGCGTGTTTTCTAAAAAGTTGACCTTAATTTGAAAAAAAATTATTAAAACATAACGGTAACTCCTACAAAGCCATGCTATACCTTTTTGTAAAGCCAAAAATTTACTAATTTATTGTAATTTTAAACGAAGTTCTTCTATTGAACCGTTTTCAAAATAGTAATTTTCAAACTCAAAATTTTGAAAAAAATTTGTTTTAAAATTTTTTTTTTTAATTTTTTTTTCAAAATTTTACTTGTTTAAGTATTATTTTTATTCTCAAAATTCAATGCTCTCATTAATTCTTAATCCAACACTGAAAACCGTATGGCTCTACGACTTTTTCTTGCCAAGGTATTCAAAAATAACCGAACCTACTTCTTCACAAAAACACGAAAAAAATTGTCTAAAGATCATTTGTGCCATCCCGTAAGGCTAGATTTTCTTGTTTTAATTTTTTTTCAAAATTTTACTTGTTTAAGTATTATTTTTATTCTCAAAATTCAATGCTCTCATTAACTCTTAATCCAACAATGAAAACCGTATGGCTCTACGACTTTTTGTTGCCAAGGTATTCAAAAATAACCGAACCTACTTCTTCACAAAAACACGAAAAAAATTGTCTAAAGATCACTTGTGCCATCCCGTAAGGCTAGATTTTCTTGTTTTTGTGAAGAAGTAGGTTCGGTTATTTTTGAATACCTTGGCAACAAAAAGTCATAGAGCCATACGGTTTTCAGTGTTGGATTTAAAATTTATAAGAGCATTGAATTCTGAGAACAAAAATAATACTTAATTACGTAAGATTTTGAAAAAAATAGTTTTTAAATAATTTTTTTTTTTTTTTCAAAATTTTGAGTTTGAAAATTAATATTTTGAAAACGGTTCAATAAAATAACTGTATTTAAAATTACAATAAATAAATCAGTTCTTAGCTTTAAAAAAAGGTATAGCACGGTTTTGTAGGAGTTACCGTTATTTTTTAATAATTTTTTTTCAAATTAAGGTCATGTTTTTAGAAAATTACCCCTCCCGGCTAAACGGAGGGGAATAGACCCCCCCTCCTATACGATTTTTTTCTTGCCTCAACCCATCCTACACGCTCTAGCTTTTTGGCACAACGCTCGTGAATCACCCTGTATAATAACATCAGTTTCTTAATTCTAACTAAACGTTTTTCTAGAATGTAACAGGCACAAGTGTCTGGTCCTAGTTTACAATGGTTGGATGACCAGCAACAATTCGAGTAGTGATGTCCATGAATTGTTTCAATGTAGGTTGTATTTTCAAATTTTTTAAGCAAAGAAATACAATTTACAAACTCTTCGTAGTGTTCTTCTAATATTGAATGGCTTTTCAATTTTAAAAAATCACGAATGTTTTTTAATATTAGGCCGGAGTCCATTTTAAAGATCTTTTCGGTTTCAGTTTTGATTGCTTACTAAATAAAAGATTCGTAAGACTTTACTTCATCTACCAATGGTGTTGCTGTCGGATATATATATTACGCCGCTCAATGAACTTTTCAATTTTGTTTCTTATTTGTTCGTTAACAAACTTTTGAGTAGCATCATTCGTAAAATCTAAAGGTTCTCTCGAAAGTGATTGTAAGTTTATATTTTCCTGCTTCATAGTTGTTAGTGCTTCCTTTAAAGAAGAGTCTATGTGGTTTCTAAGTATACTAATTCCATTATTTATAGTTCTTAAGATTCCCTCCAAAGAGGACTCGATGTGCTTTCTAACACTTGCTTCCTGTAGGCTTATCTGTTCATCAGCATATCCTTTGGAGACGGCTTGGTGTAAATACTTGGGTTTCTTACCAATGTTGCTTAAATATTTATTTTCCATATCAAAATTACCAGATGGTAAGAGTTTAAATCCTATTCCTGGAGGACCAACAAGGCTTTTGGTGTTTGAAAAAGTATTGGAGTTCCTACCGAACTTGTCAACCTTCATTGTTTATATGTATAAGATTTGGTTTTAAATATTGCTAATATATAATATTTGACTCCTTTAGTACTTCAATAATAGAATTGACTTCATTTTGGTGGTTATTGTTTCCAGCATTTTTAGATTTTGATCGAAAGAAGATGTTTTATTTGGACTTACTAAATTTTTTGGTGTACTGAGCAAAAACGAATTATCTACACTATTCATTCCTAGTGTTGGAGATCCTGTTTCTTCGTTATTTTCTTCTTCTGCGTCGTTTTCATCAAAAGATTTGAATTGCAGCTTACAACGCTTAGACGTTTTAATATCATACTTCTGTTTTGGGGTCTCTTTGTATACAATTTTATGCAAATCATCCTTCTGTTGAGGTTTTCCTTTGTCAACATTTTCAACCAATTTTTTCAAGGGTTCGACAATAGGTTTGAAAGTATTTTCCAACTCAGCCCCCCTCATCATGTTTCCAGTTTTTAGTTGTAAATATTTTTTTCGTAAGACATTTTTTGTTTTAACTAGTTTTCTTTTGTTATTGAAAAAATTTAAGATAGCAGTGGAAAAAGGAAAATTATGTTTTTGTTACGATAATTACGAAGAACAAGCTTCCCCAAACAGTGTTGTTGCCAGAATATATTGGTTGTTATCATAAATGTATATTTATAGTATTGCAATTTTATTGAAACAGTTTTTGTAACGACCTCTTTCAATATTGCTTTCCTTGTCTATAACCAGAAACCCAAAGTTATCTGCCCAACAGTGTGAACACAGCTCTTTAAATTGATTGAATGTCATATCCGAGTTTATATGATCTTTGTAAACATGCTTCAAATTCAATTCGTCTTGTTTGAAAAGAATGATAAAATTAGCATTGTCTCTAATTAAATGTTTTGGTATATGGGTATAGGACTGACATAAATAAAAACTGTCAACCCCATTGTGACGACCCATGCAAAAATAATCTCTTATGTTATTTTGTTTCTGACATGCTACGTCATCGAAAACGAATATTGAATTATGTTTAGCTTCACAAGGAGACATTATCTCACAATTGTGTGAAAACTCGTTGTATTCCATTCCTTTGATGGAAGTAATTAGTTTTTTAGATACTGATATTTGGGTTGATGTAAGGATTTGGAATAAATATAAATATTTTCAATTTTTAACCCAATAGGATCAAGAAGCCCCCTCGCGGGCTTGACCTGGGCCTCGGTGAGGGGGCATAAGTACACTCTAGAAATTTTTGACGGCAAAATTTTTAAATAAACAAATAAAGAGTGGAAAACAAACAAAGCCCAAAACAAACAACAAATAACAAATATGGACAATACACAAAAGACAGAAAAAACAAATTGGACGGGGATATACGTTCAAATGTCGGCAGTAGTCGCGACTGCCGGCACGAGCTTGGGCCCGCAACGGGATAAGTCGCCAGCGACAAACAATGAATTAAGCTTTTCATCTGAGGATGAACTCCTGGCTTCGAGCCAAGAAACACTCACGGGTAGCAATATCAGTACTGGAAGCTTCCGTACGGTAGAGTTGCCCAAACCGTCCGGCATAGGTATAGTACCAGCCATAGTACGCCTGTGCCACAAAAACCAAAACAAACGAAAAAGAACCCTGATAGCAAAGCCAGACATAGCGGCGCTACTCAGGACAAAAGCGAAAGTGCCCAATTGCGATTTCAGTTCAAGAAGGCGACCTTTATTCTAGACAAGATTGCCAAAAATGAGGAAGCTGGAACTGTTCAAGAGAGGAACTTAGAAGACAAGAGGAAGTATATGAAGATTGTTGAAGATTACAACAATCTTCTTGAAAATTCCAAAAAACCCAACCGCTCAACCGAAGAGAACAGTCAAGCTGCCAAGAAGAGCAGGACTAAAAAAGGAGCATCATCATCGAGAGCGATGCGCCCACAGCGTACCGCCAGCGAGACAGTCAGAGACGATCTCCAGGTAGCTGTGGTAGATGAGCTCTGCTCGGGTGGCAAATCTTTGTTGCCCGTGTGGAATTCCATCGAAGCAAAACTCTCGGAAATGGTGTTCCTTTATTCAACCTCTACAACCGAAGGCCCATGCCCATGTTCCGACTCTAGCGAGATGCTCAGAGACTGCAGGGTGATCAAATGCGGTGATATGTTCTCTAGGGAGTTCCTTAGTTCGTGCATTGCTAAGATTAGCAATAACTGGGAGGGTTTGAGACTCAAACTAATTCCAGCTAAGGATATCCCTAGACAGCCCAAAGCTCGCATTTGGTTACCGCAAATGAGCATCAAACCTAGTGGTGCGGATCTCATTCGTGGGTTACAAAGGCAAAACCCGACGGTTCCTATGCATGAGTGGTCTGTTATTAAGGCCGAGGAACCACAAAAAACTCGTCTACCTTCCTCCTGATGATAAGCGAGGAAAGCATACCAGCTATAATTAAAGCCAACCACAAGCTGTTTTTTGGCATCAGGAGTGCCAAAATAAAAATTCTGCCAAGTCTGGACGCTGCAAATGATGAAATAAAGGGCGAAGAAATTGAAAATGCACTAAGCGAACAAGCAGACGATGCAGAAGAAAAGAACCAAGCTGAAACTGATTCAGATCAATCTGAAGCACAGCAAATGCACCTCAGATAATCTGAGAGTCTTCCTAATAGAGGAAAACATCGATGTAGGCTTGGTTCAAGAACCATGGATCAATTGCCTCAAGATAAGAGGTCTCCAAGACAGCCGATATGATCTCTTCTATAAGCCAGACGATCAAATCCAAGGTTAGCCTCGTACTTGCATTCTAGCTAAGAAACATTTAAAAGCCTTTTTATGTCCAAATCTTAGTACACCGGATCTGACAGTCGTCAAACTGGGGAATGGAAAAACCGACAGCCTCCTGCTGGCATCTGCCTATCTGGCACACGATCGAGAGACACCGCCGTGTGAGGTCGAGCAGGTAATAACCGAAGCCAATTCAAAAAAGACGGACCTGCTCCTGGATGTGACGCCAATGCGCGTCATTCGCTCTGGGGTAGTTCGACTATCAGCGCACGGGGTGAGTCTTTATTTGATTTCATTATAAACAAAAATTTAACCGACTTTAACAGAGGTAATACCCCACCTTCGTTTTTCCAAGTACTGAAAACTTTGAAGGTTGGGAAGATGTATTACATATAACCGTAGGTACGAACAAAATAAGGCCATTGGTGGAGAACTGGAGAGTTTCCAACTTGAAATCGTTCTCGGATCACAAGGGACTCTCTTCAATTTAAATTTCGAAACTGAAAACCCTCCACCATATAGAAACCCGAAGAAAATTGACTGGGAGAAATTCGGTCAAATAATAAAAACCAAGCTTAGCCGGATACCAAATATTAATATATACTCGGTTACAGAACTAGAGGCAAAAGTTAGCACCTTTGAAAAAGCCACGAGCACTGCTTTTAAGGTATCTTGCCCAATCAAGTACAGTAAAAAAACCTTCCCTGCGTGGTGGAACGAAGATTCAGCAAATCTCAGGAAAATGACTAGGGCTATCTTCAATATCTGCCACAAATACAAATTCTTCCAACCGTACAAAGACTGCCTTAAAATATACAAACGTTGTAATAAAAAGGCTTTTTATTATTATAAAATGATCTTTATTGATCGAAGTTCAAGCTGCTACTGACTCTCTTATATAATAGTATATCAAATGTGCTTATCTTAAAACTAAGACATACATGCATGCATTCAAGTTATAATGTGGTAGTACATGTATATGCACTCATACTCTCTTGTTACTTATACATAAGTACCATTGATATTACATGCTCCTTTTTTTTTTTTTTTTTTTTTTTTTTTTTTTTTAAATAACAGATATATATCGTTCTGGTGGTTTCACTACTCTACCACTTCTTGTTACATAATTATGGTTGTCTTCTAATTGAATACAATTTGGTATATCGTTTGCAGGAATATGTACATTGCAATTTTCATAATCATTGTCATCATTTATGTTATTATCTACAGATTTCTGCTCAATGCTTGCATCTTCATAATTCAAATTAATATTTTGACCAATGTTTATTATTTCAATTTCCTTAAAACTAGTTTTACATTTACCATCAACATTTTCAATATCAGTTCTTATTTGATCGTTAAATAATAATTCACTAGTACAAAAGTCATTATTCCGTGTTTTTGAAATCTACGGTTACGTCTGAAATGATTTCCAAAATTATCAAACGGTCATTTACAATTTTAACAATTCTACCATAATGCCATTCATTCGATTTTTTTTTTTTTAAATAACTTGCTCATTCAAATTCAAACGTGGTAACACTTTTGTTGTTCGATTGTAACAAAACATTTGTTTTTCCTTTTTTTTATTTATTTTTTCTTGAATTGTTTTCCAATCAATTGTTTGACTTTTTAATTGCTCACTTCATATAGGAAGTTTAGTTTTAATTTGTCTATTGAAGAATAACTGTGCTGGGGAAAATTTCATTGAGGCAACTGGTGTTGCATTATATTCCAAAATTCTATACTGATATTCCTTAACGTTATCTTCCTCAAAGCAACGTTTAAGTATTTTTTTAGCTATTGCTACCCCTTTTTCAGCCAACCCATTGCTTTGTGGGTAACGTGGACTTGAAAATTTAAACTATATGTTTACGTAATTTGCAAAAATTTCAAATTCCGAAGACCCAAATGGACTGTTGTCTCATTTAATTTCAGTCGGATATTCCAAACGATTAAATATTGTCATTAATATCTCAATCAACGCTGTCGAAGTTTTCTTAACTACCCTGTTAACTATTAAATATCCAGAGTATGCGTCAATTATTGCTAGAAAATTAATACCAGCATATTCAAAAATATCCATGGCTACTCTATGAAATGGATAATCGGGATTTTCTTCTTGTTTAAGAGGTTCCTTTTGTATATTTCTTTTAAATTTCTCACAGATCTAACAATTTGCTACTAAATTTTTAATGTCCACACTCATACCTGGCGAGTAATAATTCATTCGAGCTCTTCCTAGTGTTTTTTCGATTCCCAAATGAGACATGTGTAAACACTTACAAATAGTGTTTTGTAATTCTTTTGGAATAACCAACTTATGGTTTTTGAACAATAATCGCATTTCAAAATGAAGTTCATCTTTAAACTTGTAAAATTTTTTTCAATTTGTTCTAGTTTCTCATACTTTGGCCACCCTGTTTCCACATTTTTACAAATATTAACATATGAACTATCTTTGGCAATGACTTGCAAATATTTTTTATAATTTTCTTCTGATAAACAGGCTTGACGCGTGATGCTATGAATGACGGTTGCTAGTTCATAGTTTTCATCAACTTCCCGAAGTTGTGCTCTTGACAGACAGTCAGCAACTAACATCAATTTACCTGGAGTATACACGATATCCAATTTCGGGTATTTTAATAAAAACATAAACATTTTTTGTAATCTCATAGTTACATTATCAATGTCACGTTTATATAACGATTCCAATGGTTTATGATCACTTTGGACTGTAAATTCTCTACCGTATAGATAGTAATGAAATCTTTGACAGGCAAAAACTACAGCTAATAACTCCTTTTCAATTTGTGACCACCTTTGCTCACTTTTGCTTAGTTTGCGTGAAGCATATGCTACAGGATGATCATCCTGTAAAAGAGTACAACCCAACCCATCATTTGATGCATCTGTCTGTACAACTACCTTCTTCTGAGGATCATAGACTGACAAAATTGGTTCGCTTGAAACCAGCTTTTTTAAATTAATAAATTCACGTTCATGATTTTCATTCCATTCCCATTTACTATTTTTACATGTTAGCTAACATAATTCTGTCGATTGCTTAGTTAGATTTTGTAAAAACCGAGCTAAATATTTGCAAGACCCTAAGAACCGCATAACTCCTTGTTTATTAGTTGGTTTTATCATTTCTTCTACCGCTTTAATGCTTTAAAGAGTAGATTCAATTTTTCCTTCTGAAGTACAGTTACCCATAAAAGTTATCGTATTTTTCTTGTATTGAATTTTATCTGGACTAAAAATGATATTATTCTCTAATGCTCTCTCCATAACTTTTTTTTAATATTAAATCATGTTCTCCCTCATCTTTACCAGCAATAGCCAAATCATCAAAATATATCATTACCCCGGTTATATCCCCAAATATCTGTACCATACGCTTTTGAAACGTTTCTGGGGCACTGCTTATTCCGAATGGAACACGATTAAATTTGTATCTTCCGAATTGAGTCATAAAAGTAGTTAGCTCTGAACTCTTCTCGTCAAGTTCCATGTGCCAAAACCCGTTTGCTAAATCAATTACCGTGAAAATTGTTTTTTCCTTTAATTGAATACTAAAATCATCTTGTGTCGGTATGACAAAGTGTTCCCTTTTTATATTTGCATTTAACAGTTTGGGATCCAAACATATCCTTAGATCACCATTAGATTTTTCTACTACCTGCAAGTTACTAACCCAATCAGTCGGATAATCAACATATTCAATAATCTTTTCTTCTTCCATTGCTCTAATTTTATTTTGTAATCGTTCTAACAACGCAAGTGGCACACGTTTTTTATAATGTAACGATGGTATGGCATTAGTTTTTAATACGATTGAACATTTCCCTGGAAATTTTCCTAACCCACTGAAAGCACGTTTGTACAGTTCAACAAATGCATTTGTATCTTTTTGTAATTTATTTTCAAAATTTAAGGAATCAGTTCGGCTAATTAATATAAAATAAATATGTAGCACTTCAATATTTTATTATTTTATTATGTTGTTATTTATTTCAATATTATTATTATTTTATTTAACCGACTATGAAATTTTGTTTAGAAAAAATAATAATGATAGTTCATGTTGTTATGGTTATTCAAATGTAAATATTAAAACTCATATCAATAATTTTGTATAAAAGGAGAGATTTCTTCTATTGATTTCTATTCTCGTTTGGTATTTCACTTACGACAGTCGGGTAATCCACTGACCAGTACAGAAAAGTATCAAACTTGAAGCATTTGTTTATAAAATTTCAATCTTTGCATTTCTTTTAATTTTTTTGGACTATTGTTTGATTTTGGAAAGATTCTTAACACACGAAACTGAGACCTTAAGAGATCCACGTTACAAATACATGTAGAAAGTCCAAGTAAAGGTTCATATTTATCCTCAACAATCAGGAAGTTAGCCTTTTTGACAAAATTATCCCAAACACAAGTTAATTCAACTTCACCGAAAACTTTAATTTGATTTGAGCTATAATCAAGAATCATAGTATTTTTTACTTCATTTAATTTTATTGTTAATTTCATTTTTTTAAATAGCTTGATAGGGATGCAATTAACATCACTTCCAGTATTCAGTTTGAATTTGATTGAGCAGTTGTTTATCCATAGTTCCTTGATCCATTTAAGATTATTATGATTTGTGCTTATTCTAAATTCCCTCGTTGTCTTGATTTCCCTTGTTGTATTCTCTCCTGTTCCATTGCTGTCCATCATTGCCTTGATTTCCTTTGTTGTATTCTATTGGCTTCCCTTTTTGTTTGCAGAACTTTGCGAAATGCCCGATCTTCGAGCATGATATTCCATTCGCCTTGCATACACGAAGATGATTTGCATTGAATGTCCCACCACAGTTGTAACATTAACGTGTGACAGCATTTATGTTTGTGTGCGTTTCAGCTTCGACGACTGCATGAACATTAAAGGGTGGGCGATTATCCAGTATTAGTATTACCTTGTTGGCATTAGCGGCTTCATATATTTTGCATGTATCGATGACCTTTTTAAGTGGCTCATCTTTACCATCAAGCAGCTTTAGTTGTAGTGTTTTGTCATACACACCCAAAATTATACGGTATCGAAGCATACGAGACTCATATGGCTTGCCACAACTTACTACAATTGAACTCGCAATATTGCAACTGTTTTCTGAGTTCTGTTTCAAATTCGACAAACAGCTGTTTTTCCCGTTGTATTATAGTGTTGAACTTGAATGATTCCATAGCCACATTTTTTCTAGGTACACAATATTCGTCAAAAGCTTTCAACACTATATCTAATGTTCGCTGATTTCCATTTTGCACTGCGCGCTCCCCTCTGCCACCATGTTCATTTCTCCGTTGTTGTCCATCACCTTCTTCTTCACCTTCTGTTTCATCTTGTTCTCCCTCGCCATCTGCTTCACCTTCACCACCTTGATTATCTTCTTGATGATCAGCTATCCCAGCAATACTTTCCGTTGTTCCGTCGTTTGGAAATAATGTGTTGAATATATCAACGCCTTTGGTTATAATAAGCCACAAAAATTTAGCAATTTTCTGCCCCTCCGGTTCAGACAGCTTGTCGTTGGCCATCATATATATTAAAAATGTTCTTTTCCAATCTGGCCATTCTTTTCCCAGATTTGCCCAATCCAATTCACATGGCAATCGACTATTACGCCATTTCCTTTTTTTTTTTTTTTTAGACGGGTTTTATTATAATTAAATTATCTGTGTTTCGATTTCCATGATTTACTTTTTACTTTTTATTATAATAATTTCCGAACTTTCAATAACACTTTATATTATAATGTATGTAGGTAGGACCACATATGACACCATGTAATAAAAAGGCTTTTTATTATTATAAAATGATCTTTATTGATCGAAGTTCAAGCTGCTACTGACTCTCTTATATAATAGTATATCAAATGTGCTTATCTAAAACTAAGACATACATACATGCATTCAAGTTATAATGTGGTTGTACATGTATATGCACTCATACTCTCTTGTTACTTATACATAAGTACCATTGATATTACAAACGTTCTCTTTCTTTAGCAAAGAAACAGTCCTGGAGGGAGTTCTGTCACTCTATAGAAGACATTAAGGACTCTGCAAGACTGGGTAGAATTTTGTCTAAGGAACATGCAAATCCATCTTTTCTTAAAAAGATGGATGGTTCCTGGACTGACTCTCCTGCGGAGTCCCCTGATCTTCTGATGACCACCCATTTTCCGGGCTGCAGACACGGCAATCCCAACATACCACAAAATCTAGACGTGCAGACTGCACTGTTGGACAATTACAGAACCGTAATAAGCAAAGAAAACATAGCCTGGGCTATAATGAGTTTTGATCCGTATAAGTCCCCTTGCCTGGATGGCATTCTGCCAGTTATGCTGCAGAAAACACTAGAAATGACTATTCCATGGCTAGAGGCAATCTTCATAGGATGCCTATCACTTAACCATATTCCAAATACTTGGAGGCAGGTTTGAGTAGTTTTCATTCCCAAGGTCGGCAGGCGAGGTCATGAATCCGCTAAGGATTTTCGGCCGATAAGTCTAACGTCTTTTGTCCTGAAAACTAATGAGCGCATCCTAGATATACATATAAGAGGAGTCCTAGAAAGATCTCCCCTCTCAAAATCCCAACACGCCTATCTCAAAGGCAGATCCACCGAAACGGCTCTGCATGAGGTAGTAAGAACGATAGAAAAAACCTTACACTACAAAGAATTTACAATGGCATCCTTCCTAGACGTGGAAGGGGCCTTCAATAATGTTTTAACTGAATCAATTCGTCAATCACTGGTCGACTTCGGGGTCGATGAATACATACGTAACTGGATAGTTTCTATTAGTCCGGTCAAAATAGACATTTCGGTTTGCAAAAATTCGCATAAAGCTGAAAATTGGTACAGACAGTGGGAACACCATTTCAAATAAACTAAGCAACATCCCCATCGATCCGACTGGTGCGTTAGAAGTTATTCAAGGTCAAAAGGTCAAATAAACGGTTTTTACAATTTTTCTTGTAAACGGTAGGTTTTATCATAAAAATACATGAGACAATGTTGTAGACCATGAAATTATCTACAAAACTTGTTAAAATCATTTTTTTTGTTAGAATAAATATTTCGGGGATATCGTGATTTTAAAACTTGAAGGAGTCACGTTCTATATGATATGCACATATATGCCACATGCATACATTTAGTCCAGTCGACAGGTTGGAAAAAGTGGGTGAAAGGTGGAAAAAGGACGGAAGCTGTATTGTAGCTCAAATGGACTGTATAACAGCGTTGCCATATTGGGCTATTTATCGTAAATTGGGCTATCTTTTTTGTAAATTGCCGACAATAATCTCAAAATAGTAGCCCAATTACACTTTGGGCTATAAATCGTTAAGGACGTACGATTTTGGGCGATATTTTTTCTTAGTACACTTTAAAAAAAAAGGCGTTTGCTCTTAGCATACCTTTAAGCAACTTGAAAAATGTGGCACTACTACATTCGTTGAATGCAACCATTCATTTTGACATTTGACTTCAACCGCACCCAACTTCGTTTGTTCTCTGGTAAAATCAAATCAGCTAGCAAGCTTTACCAATTTACCGTTTTTTGAATAAATAAATGACAAATCAACACAAGTGAGCTGAAAATTGTTTGTTTTTTAAATTCTTTCTAAACGTGCAAAATGGGAAAATGGGAAAAATACAAAAAAATATAAAAAAAAAAACTGCCACAAAAGTGCGATTTAGAAAAACATACGACAACAAAAGTCCACAAAAGTAATTTAGAAAAAGTTCATGTTAAAGCAAGAACATTGAATCAGTGTTATTTTGTTTCCACAACAAACTCAAAAACAAAGTGCTTCGAATTAAAAATGTAGTTTGCCATTCTGCTGTACAAAGTATTGACCACTTGGGGGAGTAACTCTTGCATCGTGAACGTGATGCTAAATGTTCAAGCTGTGATTTGTGCTCCAACATTAAAATTCACAGGACAAAGTGCATGGCATTTATTTGCCAAGTTATCAGTCCTTGTTTGAAAGAAGAACTGATAAGAGATGTCGGTGACAACTATTATTCAATGATTATAGACGAATCGACTGACATTGGTGACAGCAAATATCTTTGTTTTTGCATTAGATATTTTTCGAATAGACAAAACTCTATTCAAACAAATTGTTTGGGAATCGTTGAAGTTGTGGGAACAACGGGTAATTTTTATAGAAATACAATGCTTTGCTTATATAAATAAACGTATGTTTTTTTGTTTTTTAGGAGAAGAGCTGTTCAATAATTCATTGGCTTTTTAAAATCAAACCACTTAAATCCTGGATATTTAATTGGTCTAGGTACGGATGGTGCCAGCAATTCGTGTGGACAAAATAATTCTTTGGTTTCTCGATTAAATAAGGAAGTGCCTCATTTGATTTTGGCCAAATGTATTTGTCACAGTCTACATTTATGCGCGGAAAAAGCAGCTCGTGATTTACCCGATGAAATTGAATTCATAATGTGTGAAACAGTGAACTGGTTTTCCAGAAGTACCTACTGTGAGGCGGTGTAAATATAAAACTATCTATAAATTATTAAATAATGATGATGACCCACTAAAACTCACAAAAATTAGTCAAACGCGCTGGCTCTCAAGATACGAATGTGTGAAAAAAATTTGCAATCAGTACTTAGAGCTTAAGTGTCGCTTTGGAATAGCAAGTTTATCGGAAAAATGTCATACTACAATGCTTCTTTCTGACTTGTACAAAAATGACTTCAATCACCTCCTTTTGATTGCATTAACACCTTCATTAAAACAAATTTCAGATTTAAATAAGTTATTTCAAAGTTAAAACCTTGACTCTTGCCAAGCACAAGATGATACAAATCTTTTCATTACTTTAATGTCAAAAGTAATACTGAAAAGCGAATTTATTTCTTCATTGCCGTTACCTTCATCTCAAGAATATGATATTTTCAATACAAAATGAAAATAATTTGAAAAATTTAGATGAAATTCATCTAAATTATGAGTTTTCCGAAATGGAAAAAAGTTACCCAAACGGCATTGTATTACAAGTTAAAGCTTCCATTAAATCATTCATAAAAACATTTCTACATGAAATGGAAAAACGAATTCCAGAACGCTATACAGTTTTTAAGAAAATTCGACACTTCAATCCAACTGTATGCCTAAACCATTTTCGTCCAGATTTTAAGGACTTGCCTTTAGAAATAATTCCCAAAAGTAAAAAGACGATGGAATATATTAGAAATTTAATTTGGAGGAGCAATGGAATGAACTTCCTCTTTTTGATTGGGGTAAGGTGTTTCCATCGGAAATCCCAACATGTATGGAAGCATTTTGGATACATTTGGCTACAAAGGTACAAAATAATTCAAACAAATTAGTTTTCAAGGATTAATTTGGCCAATTTTGTTATTCAATTACTTACTTTACCTGTCAGCAACGCGGTAGTGGAAAGGACATTTTCTTTTATGAACTGTGTTAAGACAAAGCCCCGAAATCGTTTGACTACAGCATCTCTGGATGCAATCATGCGCTTGCGTATTGATGCAACCGAAAAAAAGCACTGCTGCAAAGATTTTTCACCTACATTCGATATGCTTAGCAAATTCACCCATGCAATGTACCGATGTAATAATGATGCCGAAGCTGATGACAATAATACCAGTGAAGGTGATGATAATGTAAATGAAATAGTGTTATTATAAAAGATATATTTTTTGTTTTTTGTTTTGAAAAAAAAAAAATCAAAATGAAATTCGTTTAATTATTTTGGGCTACTTTTTGGGCTACATTATGGGCACCGATATTGGGCTACAAGAATTTGGAAATTGGGCTATCAAAGCATTTCAAGATATGGCAACCCTGCTGTATAATCGAGATCAATCAATAAATATGTGAAAAGAAATAAAACACGATAGTTTAGAGTGGAAAAAATATTATAAAAAAACCACTTAGCACATTTATTTCTTCACAGTTCAAAATCCTGCTTAAGACTAACTCTCACTCGTGCTTGTTCGCAGAACAAGCACTCTTTCGTTAAGTTCTTACGTTAAGTTTTATTTACGTTTAATTTTATCTTCTTATACTTGAGTGACCATCGAATGCAGAGTTACCAGAACTCATGCGATTCGATATAGTCCCGGCGAAAACCTACGGGTTTCCACCCCTTTCGCTTTTATTTTACATACATATATCTCTGCTCAATAAAAATTTATTTTAATATATAAATCATTCCCGCTCCTTGATTGGTAAGATGCACATCTTCTGTACCGGTGTCGTAAGTTGATTGCTCGCTGTTTGACGAACCACGCTTCTTATTAGTCCATCCCTGCATGGTATTAGTTTTAGTATACGCGCCCTCGCCCACGCCGATGATGGGAAATTTTATTTCCTGATTATGCAGAGTTGTCCTTCTCTCAAGCCATATTTCTCCTTTCGCCATTTCTTGTTCTCGTATAGAGTAGAAGTACTCTTCCTTCCATCTGCTCCAGAAGTGTGCATGCATAGTCTTGCCCTCCTTCCACAACTGTATGCCCTTGGTATTTGGCATCTCATTGGTTATAAACGGTAAAACAAGCGGTTCACCAACCAAAATGACCCGGCGTTAACGCCTGCAAATCATCAGGGTCATTGTTTAATAGATGTAGCGGTCTTGAATTCAAGATGGCTTCTATCCCAGTAATTAATGTCAAAACCTGTTCATATGCCAAAACCTTCGCTCAAACAGTTCTCGTCAAATGATATTTCATCGACTTTACCGCTGCTTCGTATATCCCACCTTGATGTGTTGCCGCAGGAGTCATAAACTTCCATTCCGTCTCTTTCAAACTTAAGTGTTCAAATGTATCCTTCACTAACCAACGCTCTTTGGCTTTCTGCAATTCCTTCGTTGCACCGACAAATGCTGTACCATTGTCCTTCCTAACCTGCCCCTTTTTGCTATGAATCTTTCGAAACAAGCAATGATCGCCACTGACGTCAGGTTTGATACCAAATCTATATGCACTGCTCTAGTCTTAAGGCAAACAAAGACGGAAACCCAATATTTCTGTCTTATTATTTGCTCACCTGCTCTGTAGATCATCTTTATTTCGAATGGACCTGCATATAGTCTACCCCTGTGTGTAGAAAATCCTTCCCTGCTGTTACTCTCTCTGGTGGCAAATCAGCCATCAATTGCATCTCAAAAAGTTGACTATACCGCACGCAAACCAAACACTTATGTAAGTAATTCCTCAGCTGACTTCGGAGCTTCGGAATTCAGAATCTCTGACGAATGCCCTGCATCATGACCTGCACTGCTCCTTCGATTCGTTGCTGTATGCGCATTATATATGATCAACCAAGCCAATCGAGAACCATTTGGCACGATAGCTGGATGCCTTCTCTCGTATCCCATCTCTGCTCTTTCCACTCTCCCTGCTACTCTCAGAATCTTTTCACCATCTAAGATTGGCTTTAAGGATTCTATCCTCCTCTTTTCAGGAAAACACCTGTCCCTATACAAATGATTTCCTTCGCAAAATACTTTTCCTGCTCTTTTGTCAACAGGTGACCGATTGATTTCATCCTCTCTTCAGATGGTTGCCCAAGTACTGCTGTATCTCCTGCACTCTCATCTGCTCTATTCCTTCTTTTCACTTGACATACAGAACGTCTCCATCTCTTTCCATCTATCTCTTCATCTTCTTTTCGTTGCTTTATTTTTGCTTTTTATTACATAGCTGATTACATTAATCGCCTTGTCTAATGTAGACGTGTATTCAATCAATGGAATACTCCTTCTTCAGCGCTTCACATAAATAAATAAGGGCTCTGTAAATTTTGTTATCACGAAAATCTTCATCTCATCCCTCCCCCCATCTGAAACATTTTTCACAAACTTTTCAGATGACCAGCTCGACCGAGGTTTTGCCAACCATTCCGGCCCATGCAACCACAACTTGTTATCAACCAATGCTGATTTCTTTATTCCTCTACTTAGAATATCAGCCGGGTTATCCTTCATTCCAACATGTCTCAACCTTTTGACTTCGATGTTTGTTTTTATAGACGGGACTCTATTCGCTACATACGTTTTTAAATCGCATCGTAATTTACTTATCCAATGCCGCCCTACGAGTGAATCTGTCCAAAGATCATACTCGATACCTTCCCATTTCATTGTTTTAATGACGTTTACAATTAGCCGTCCCAATAGCTCCGCTGCTGCTTGCTCTAAGCGCTGTATTGCCACCGTTGTAAGTGGTGCAACCCGTGTTCTTGCTATGATGAGATCTGCTGTAATCCTGCCGTACGTATCGTTCTCAGATAAATCGCTGCTCCATATGCCCTCTCAGAAGCATCCGAACATCCATGTAGCTCTTTTCGTACTTCTTCTGAAGTACCTATCCATCTCCAAATTTTCACGTTCTCTAAATATGTTATTTTCTGCCAGAAATCTCTCCATCTCTCATTTATCTCTAGGGAGTCAACACAGCTCACTACGCTTCTCTTGGTTATTGCCTGCTGAGTCTCCGGTGTTTTTACCACAAACGTGAATTGATCCTTCTCAAGCAGCCACTTCAAGCCCATAACTGATTTTCTCATCATCCTGGAACATAATTGACTCCTGCTCTTCATAGTTCATGTCCTTCACAAGAGCTTTGGAATTGGATTTCCATTTTCTAAGCTCAAAACCTGCCCCTTTTAAAGCATGATCGAAATCTTTTGATGACTTGATCTCCTTCTCTTCAGAATTACCACCTGTGGTGTAGTCATCCATATAAAATTCCTGCTTAATTGTCTTTGCAGCTTCTGGAAACTCCTGCTATGCCTCCCTTGCACATTGTACAGTATTATAAGCTGATGAGGTCATACCGTAGGTGACTATTGTCAGCCAATATTCTCTCAAATTGTCCTGCGGGTTTTCTCTCCAGAATATACGCTGCAAATCCCATTGTTCCTTCGCCACCTTCACCATTCTGAACATCATTTTAATATCCGCAGTAATAGCGACACAAAGCCTGCGGAAGCGCATTGAAATTTCGTGCAGATCCTTCTGTAAGTTTTCTCCAGAAATTGCACTTAATGAAGTATTGAATTCAATGAAGTACCTTTATTTGTCCTGCAGCTCGCATCAAATACGACCCTTAACTTGTTGGTGACGCAATGATGTGGTATATGGTTTTGCCATGCACTGTGCCAGTCACTGGTGTCATATGTCCTGCTTCTCATAAACTCCTGGTACTTTTGTTTCAACTCAGGATCTCCTGCCAACCTTCTCTCCAAAGCAAGAAACTTACGCTTAGCTGTAAGGTCTGAACTTCCAAGCTCTTTCACTGCTTCCTTCAAAGGAATCGTCACAACAAACCTGCCAAAATCATCACGTGAATTTGTTTTGATGAAATTTTGCTCCACCTGCTCCTGCTCTTTTGACCTGCTAAACGACATTTTTATGTCATTTAAACCATTTATGCCAAAAACGCTTAAACAATTCATGAAGTTGATTACTATCCATGCGCACTGCCTGCGATACCTGCTCATTGTTCATGCTATCCTTCTCATTACCATACTCTCCCAATATTAATCTGCCGAAAACAGTTTCCATCTCAAGGACACCACCTCGTCGATGCTCTAAGGCAGAAGTAAATGCTTCTGCTATGAACCTGCAATAAATCTACAGTACCTGCTTTCCAATAATGTGGATCAGCAAGAGATGCTGTAGCAATGCTCATCAGTGGCGATTTTAAGTTGTGTGTTGGCACTACTGGATGCCAATTAACCTGCTTATGAAGAATCCAAAAGTCCTGCTCTATTAAAACCAGATTGGGCTGTGCACCCGTATCTAAAAATGCTCCTACCGGCCCATACTTCCTGCTATCCATCTCGATTCTTACTTGTGCCGTAGGCATCAAAGTTACTCCCTCCTGCTCTTGCTCATTATAATTAAAAGACATAAAAAGACGAAATAAATTTTATTCATACTTTTATTTTTCTTTTTAGAAGGCAAACGCCTAGCTCTCTTAAAATCCCCCCAGGACATCACCTCTTCCAAATCACTTCCTGCTTTCTTTCTTCCTGCTGTTCCTGCTACTTCTTAAGTCCTGCCCTTCTCCAACCGAGGGCGTTTCCTGGGAAGCACAATTAGTCAATCTGCCTTTTGCTTATTTTCACTTGTCTGGCTCCTTCTCTTCTTTCACTTTTCCTGCGCATATAGAACAGTTTCTGCACCCTTCCCAATCTCTTTCGTAGCACTATTGTGCATTTGCTTCCCGGGGCATCGACAGCACGGCCCTTGGAAGCAGTCCTTTGGGGCATGGCACGTCTTAAGACAATTGGGGAAAAGTGCCTTTTCCTACACGAGATCCTGCTTAGCACGAATGCTCAGTATAGCAAACTCTGGACAACGTCACATTGGATGATTCAGAAATTTGCACGAGTGGCAAGGCAAAAGCCTCTTGTCACTTGGTGCTCCTGCTCTTCGAGCATTACTGCCAGCTGCTCGCATGTCCTCATACCTGCTAAAATTCGGATTCGCCTGAAGTTGTGACAACGGCTGCTCAAATTTCCTGTCATCGCTCCGCTCAATGCCTGTTCTGCTCTACCTGGTATGCCTGCTATGCGTGTTCTTGGAGCCATTTTTTTAGCTTTTCCTGCAATACTGCGTGGGCAGCAAATTAATTTTTCCCGTTCCAGCAATCCTGCGTTGTATCTCCACGTTGACCAACATATCTTCAGCCAATGCAATCCTGCTCTCGCTCAACCTGATCTGCGTCCAGGCATCCTGAAAGGCTTCAAGCCTGACCTGCACTGCTGTTGTCGTGCAAGTTCCAAAGGCTGGAGACTCCACGAAGGCAAGCATCCTGCTCAATGAAAATACACCAGCATCCAATACATATTGGTGATTTTTCTCCTGCTGGTTGTCAATCTTTTTTATTCGCTGCTCGTTTTTGTAATTATATAAAATGAAAGAGATACTCGTTTGCAGTAGGTACTTCAATTTCCCAATATGCAGATACACAAATAAATAATAATTTGCAGTTGATACTAAAATTCCCAGTATGCAAAAATAAATAATAAAAAAAATAATAGATATAATAAAAAAAGGTCGGCTAGTTGTTGCTGCTTTTGTCGTTGCAAATATAGTTTGTATATTAAGATATGTTGCATCGAGAAGCGAAATTCTTTTGTGGCTCATTTTCCTGCTTTAAAAATATTTATTCTTTTTGAATTTAAAATATTTTATTCCTGCCGCTTGCAAGCTTTCCTTCTCTAAAAACTAGTACCGTCGTGCTTTGAGTTTTTTCCTGCCCAGCTACGTGTCCTTTTTTTTTATTAATAATTTGTTCATGGCAACTGGTGCAATTGCACTCAAGTTCCTCCTTCATACCTGCTCTCTCATGTTTGGTAACGCGCACATATGTGCTTTGAGTTGCCCCTGCTATATTTCGAGTCCACAATTTCTCTCTCAAAATTGGTAGCTCGCACAAATGTGCTTTGAGTTCCACTCGCCCCTGCTATATCTCGAGTACTTCACAACTTTTCTCTCATATTTGGTAACTCGCACAAATATGCTTTGAGTTCCACTCGCCCCTGCTATATCTCGAGCAACAAAGTCTTCAAGAGAAAAAAAAAGTGACACACAAAAAAAAACTTAACACCTATAAAAGAATTTAATTTTTGATCCCTACCAAACAACAAAGCAGCAACATCACCGTAATATATCTAGGTAATATTGAAAAAATATCTTATTCATAAAAAAAACGATATTAAAAAGGTATGTAAATCACACACGCACCAAAAGAGGAAAAAGAACATCCTGCGCACTTCACTCATTTCAAAAATTCTCATTCTCCATAAGAAAACAAATAAACTCAGATCGCCCCCTGCCCCTTCTATCATCATTGCTATCATTGCTCATTCATTCACATTTGCATTTACCGAAAACAAAACAAAATCGCTCATAGACACTGCACACATACATCGGAACACATTCAATACAACGGGAAAAGATAAAGAAGAGAAAAAAAAAGAAACCTGCTCCGTTGCAAAATACTCCAAAAAGCCACCAACATTCACACAAGCAAATATTTGCACTTCTTAACAATACAAAATTCTTTGTCCTGTTTTAGGACTATATTTCAGCTCATCCTTTTTTTGCTTTAAATAAATATTATTTAAAATGTAAATATGTTAATATTATTATTGTATAGATATTGTTGTTGTTGTGTTTGTTGTTTTTTTAAATTTTCTTTCTTTCGAAAGACCGCTTTTATTTTTTTCCGAATGACGAAATTTGTCATTCTGCTCCTTCTCTTTGTCACAGTTGCGCATATACATAATGTGTTTTGTGTATGCGTATTCCTTCACTCCGGCTCACTGCTCATGAGTCGTAACTTGTAAGTGTGTATTCTTGCTCTGAGGAGAGAATACGTACATTCTTACCTGCTCTCGTTCTCTTGAGTCTTGACGAAGAATTTTTATCGGTCACCGCCGTTTGGAAAAGGGGAAAAACAAAAACAATTTATATTGATCTACTTACATGCTGGTTGGTACATATTGTTCATTATTATATAATGAAGTACCGTTTTGCACATTGCCTGCTGGTGATACACACACGATTTCCTGCCCATACTCTTGTCGCGACCAACTGCTGCGCACACTTTAATTTTTTGTGGCAAAATTGAGCACATTTTTATTATTCACAATATTTTGTTCGTTATAAAACGAACCACAACCAATCACTGCACTTATTTTTTTTTTATTTCTTATTATTTTTAAGAAAACGAAACCTGCACCATTCCGACACTGGCACAATATCCGGCTCGAAGGACCAATGTATCGTAGCTCAAATGGACTGTATAATCGAGATCAACTAATAAATATGTGGAAAGAAATAAAACACGATAATTTAGAGTGGAACAAATATTATAAAAAAACCACTTAGCACATTTATTTCTTCACAGTTCAAAATCCTGCTTAAGACTAACTCTCACTCGTGCTTGTTCGCAGAACAAGCACTCTTTCCTTAAGTTCTTACGTTAAGTTTTATTTACGTTTAATTTTATCTTCTTATACTTGAGTGACCATGGAATGCAGAGTTACCAGAACTCATGCGATTCGATACAGAAGCTAATGAAACTATCAGATATTGTTGAAGGATAGTTAATAAATATTTTACGAAGTTTTGGACCTCGAGGGCCCTATGGAAAAAGAGAAGGGGGAGGTTGAAGGTGTAACTGCAAAATGTTTGACCTTGCAACGGTTTTTCCTCAGTTATTTTTTTTCCTTACGTTCTATAGCAAAAGCATTTCGATTTTATAGTAGAACGTCAAATTTCCTACAATTTTGTTGGTACCAAAGTTGTTGTATGTTAATTCTTTACCGAGATTTAGCTCTTTGAAAAACAGGTAATTTTTCAGAATTTGCTAAAAAAAATTCCAAGAAATTCAGCTTATTTCTTCTAATAGACGAAAACTAGTGCGAGGTTTTTGTATGACGAGATTTTCATACTACGATTTGTGCTGTTTAATAGTTTCTAAAAAATGTCGTTTGAAAATCTCGTCATACAAAAACCTCGCACTAGTTTTCGTCTATTAGAAGAAATAAGCTGAATTTTTTGGAATTTTTTTTAGCAAATTCTGAAAAATTATGTAATGTAATAGAGGTACACCACAGGGAGGTGTTCTTTCACCCCTACTGTGGCTTCTTGTTATGGACAAAATTCTTGTCGAAATGGAGGAAAGTGGAGTGAAGGCCGTAGCCTATGCGGGATGACTTGGTCGTTCTAGTGTCAGGAAAGTTTTTACCTGTTATTAGTTAAATAACAGAAAGGGCTTTGAGGAAAGTTAGCAACTGGGCCACTAGCTGTGGTCTGGGAGTTAATCAAAGTAAAACGGTACTGATGCTCTTTACAACCAAAACTAAGATACCAACCTTCTCTCTACCCCGCCTCAATGGACAAGTATTATCACTATCAACCCGTGCTAAATATCTAGGAGTTGTACTTGATCCCAAACTCAGCTGGAAAATTAGCATTGAAGAACGCGTAAATAAGGCCTGTGTAGCCTTTTATGCCTGCAGCAAAACATTCGGTAAAAACTGGGGTCTTCAATCGAAGATGATTCTGTGGACGTACACAGCCGTGGTACGACCTATTCTCACCTACGGCTCGATTGTTTGGTGGCCCGCTCTCAGCAAAGCATACAATACTGACAAGTTAAAAAAGGTTCAAAGAACGGATAGCATAGGTGTCACAGGGGCTCTTAGGTCTTGCCCAACAGACGCAGACGCCCTAAATGTTATTCTGAACCTTTTACCACCCGACCTTCACACTAAATACTTGGTGTCCTGTAGTTCAATTAGACTAAAGGAGACCGGTTGCTGGACCGAAAGACCATACGGTCATAGCAATATCTCAACTCTTTTACCTGCCGAGTTAACCCTGTACCCCACCGACTACTGCAAACCATCTCTTAGCCTCCATAAAAGTTTCAAAACAGGTTTCCCTTCTAGAACAAAATGGGAAAACGATGATGTTATAGGAGACTTTGACATAACGATCTTCACTGATGGTTCCAAGATGGAGTGTGGAGTAGGTGCGGGCATTTTTTCAGAAATGCTCAATGTATCCAAGTGCTTTCGACTCCCCGACTTTGCTAGCGTCTTCCAGGCAGAAGTTCTTGCAATCAGGGAGGCTTGCAAATTACTGCAACAATACTCGCATCTAAACCGAAATGTTGCTATACTAATCGATAGTCACGCCGCTATCTAGGCATTGAATTCGACATCCACATCCTCCAAATTAGTCAGGCAATGCCAGGAAGAACTGGATGATCTTGGCTCAAACCTGAAAGTCACTCTGCTCTGGGTTCCAGGGCACAGTAGTTTTCAGGGGAACGAAAAATCAGATGAGCTTGCCAGGCAAGGATCAGCCCTTCACAGCTCACTCGACGAGGCCGTCAACATTCCGTTGGGGGCTGTGAAGGGCATTATCTTATCACACTCTACATATGTATCTAATCAAAGGTAGAGCAATTTGACCAATTGCACCATATCCAGGAAGATGTGGCCTACCTACAATAAATCACGAACAAACGCTTTGCTCTGCAAAGACCGGTCAGATATAGCCAGGGTGGTAGCAATAAGCACGGGCCACTGGCCAGTGGGGGTGCATGCTGCAAGGATTGGTTTTTCTTTCAACGACTACTGCCAATCCTGTAGATACGAAGCAGAGAAGGAGACTGTTTTCCACTTACTGTGCAAATGCCCAGCTTTATATAGCATCAGGATGCGAACCCTGGGTGGAGCTTTTTATGAAGATCTTGGGAACTGTCAAAAAAAAAATCAAAGATTTGATCAAATTTCTGAATGCGACAAAATGGCTATAGATAAATCGTCTATCCCGATAATCAAATCCTCAACTAGTTCATCCCATCCCTCTTCTTAAAATCTTTCTAGTCCCCCTAATCAAGCAATGAGAGGATCAACACGGGACCCATCTGAGGGTCATACATCTCACCTAGGGGGTGGGATATGACCTGGGTGGTTCCTAGGCTGGATTTACAAGGACAACTCCATGCACGATTTCAATGTTCCCTTACCAACCAGCACCCTGCCTAGGTGGCATATAGTCTGGAGTCTGGCTGCTTGAAGTCGAACAGGGAGTGTCCTGGCAGCTTATAATTATCTTACCTCCCCCCTTTTCGGCCAGCCCTTTTGTCGGATTCAATATGACCTTACCAACCAGCACCCTGCCTAAGTGGCATATAGTCTGGAGTTTGGTTGCTTGCTACCGACTTAAGGGTGACTGGGCAGCTTATAATTGTCTCCCCTTCCCTATTGTAGTCCTTTTCTCACAATCCCTCTAATCAATCAGTTTTTTGACGGGGAAACCCTCGCCTAGGTGGCGGTTTTGTGATTCTTGGGCGGTTTTCGCGCCAAGCTCGCGTACTGAACCAATCCTGGACAGAACCAGTGTACCTTTACCAGCCAGCAACCTGCCTAGGTGGCATAAAGTCTGGAGTTGGGTTACATGGAACTGTCCTATGATTGGTCTGGTAGATTGAGTCACCTTTCCAAGAGAAAACTAGTTCTTCCTGTCCTTCTCCGTGAAACATATACCATCACATCCGTCTAATCCTTCGTTAAGTTGTTTGGTTAATTGTAACAAAACGGCGCATACCAGCGCTAGTTGGGTTCTTTTAAGGAGTTTTCCAACTCAAATTAGAACCGCCATTTCTACCTTCCTACCTAGGATCAAGAAGAATGCTTAGCATTACATTTGTTTTTCCACAGTTTGATGGTCCAACGATAATTCCTCGAATACTGTTTGGAAATAATGATCCATGTTTTCTTTTGACTTTTACATTCGAATGGAAATTTTTGATGACTTCTGACTGCTTAACGAAGCGCATAATGACAACTAACAGCTTTCTTAATAAAAAATTTCGTTTTTTTATACTTACTTTCATACATGTTTCAAACCTCAACTAAGAAGGTACTTTTATCATAGCACGATTGAACATAATACTCAATATCGAAAAAAAGGTTTGCAATAAAAATTTGTTTAAGAAGGCCATCAGCGAAGCAAGAAACGCTATTAAAAACAATGTCAATTGTTGTGGCACATAATCTATACCGAATATTGCTGTGAAGGCTGCAAAAAATGTTTTAAAAAACAAGAAAAAACTGCATATTCCAACACCGAGAATAATTCCACTTCCAAAAAGTGGTGGTTTTCTCCCACTTCTAGCTCCAATTCTAGCTGGTTTATCAGCTGTTGGATCTTTAACGGGTGGAGCGACAGGTGTCGCAAAAGCTCTGAATGGGTGGTAAAATAACTAAAAACGAAACTAAAAGAACTAATAAAACAAAAGCGAAAAAAAGGTTTGCAATAAAAATTTGTTTAAGAAGGCCATCAGCGAAGCAAGAAACGCTATTAAAAACAATGTTAATTGTTGTGGCACATAATCTATACCGAATATTGCTGTGAAGGCTGCAAAAAATGTTTTAAAAAACAAGAAAAAACTGCATATTCCAACACCGAGAATAATTCCACTTCCAAAAAGTGGTGGTTTTCTCCCACTTCTAGCTCCAATTCGAGCTGGTTTATCAGCTGTTGGATCTTTAACGGGTGGAGCGACAGGTGTCGCAAAAGCTCTGAATGACGCACGAGCTGCTAAAAGACAGCTTGAAGAAAACAAACGACATAATAAGGCTATGGAAGCAGTTGCTATTCAAGGAAATTGATTATATTTGCAGCCATATAAAAATGGTCTTGGTCTTTTTCTAAACACATGTAACCCAAAAAAACTAATTGAACTGCTATCCAATCGACCCTTAATCAATTTTGACATTAAACGATTTGGAAAGAAACACTTAAAATATTTTAGAGGAGTTTTTATGAGAGACTCATTGCCAAAAGCTCCATTAGGTAGGGAATTTGGTGTTATAAATTTAGATCGTGAAGCTGGCACTGGTACTGATTGGGTGTCATATATTAGAAATAAAAAAAATAATATTGTAAAATATTTGGAAAGTTTTGGCCACCAACTGAAGTAATAAGCTATCTTGGTATTAAAATAAATTATAATTATATTAAAAAACAAGACTTTGATACATTTATATGTGGGCATTTATGCTTAAGGTTTTTATTAGAACAATGTGAAAATGTTTTCAAAACCGAAAATAAGAAATGAATAAAATGATGTAGAAAAATCTAAATTGAGTCATTCGTCTTTTAATCAACATGTCGTTAACACTAACTTTAAGTGGAAATGAATCCAATCTTAATGCTGAGTATTTCTCCTCAATTGTTTTGAAATCTTATTATGTATGCGGGCTAATAGATTTCCAAACGTATAACTCTATACCAAATGTGGATGAGTTTAATAACTTGCTGCATAAAGGTGATAGTGTTATTTCGTTTCCTATAAGTTCATATGAGATAGAAGATATGTATAAATAATTTAATACAAAAAAAAACTTATTGAAATTAACAAAAAAAAATAAAAGTGGAAAGGGAAGCGGTGAAATTAAAATCAAGGCAAATAACAACACTTTGAAATGTGAAATGTACAGCTCAGAAGACATTGACTTCTCTAAACTAAAGTCTATTGGGCCTCTTTTAGGGTTTAGCAAGAAATTGTTAAAATCAAACTTATTACATGAATCGGATCTTTACGTTGACATAAATAGAGATGTAATGTAATACACACATGAATTTGCTGTTAAAGTAAGCCCTGGCTATAAAATCGTAGAAGTTCCAAGGAATGTTATTTATTTATACCTGTGAACGTCAAACGAATAACATCGTTGTGCTTAAAGTTCATCGATCAAGACGGTAATGACATTATTTTTAGAGGAGAAAAAATAACGGTTCGATTACATTTACAACCAGAATAATGATTGTGTATGGAAATATAGCCGAATCATCTTCTTATAAAAACATTGTTGAAAATACTGGTTTGCTCAATCAATCTTCGAACTCAGCTGTGGTAACACGTCGTCTTCGTCTTACAAAAGATAATCAGGACTATTTATTATCATTAGGATACACCCTAAAACATAAAAACCAAAATATGTTAAACATTTTTCAAGAACCTGAAATCAATGAAAGCATTTCTTAATATGAATATCATTAAAAAATTCAAAGAAAAAATATTCAATTGAAAAAAGTTAAAAGAAAAAACAACAACAAAAGTTGTTGCTTTTAAATTCAACACGAGCATGTACCTTGTTGGTTGTTTAGATTATAAAAATAAAAAACAAAATCCGTGGCCTGTGTGCGTTTCGCCCAAGTATGAACGGTGGGCTCATCAGTTAGATGCCGCTCATACTCTTCTAAGACGCACTTTTGTTCGATAAAATCGACACTATATATAATTTTTAGTGCAAAACTACACTGCGAATTATATATTTTTAGGGAGCTTTATAAAAAGCATAAACCCTAATAAATGCCATGCTCGTTTGGCCAAATAATAGATGATTAAAAAATTCAAAGAAAAAATATTCAATTGAAAAAAGTTAAAAGAAAAAACAACAACAAAAGTTGTTGCTTTTAAATTCAACACGAGCATGTACCTTATTGGTTGTTTAGATTATAAAAATAAAAAAAATTAGGGTTTATGCTTTTTATAAAGCTCCCTAAAAATATATAATTCGCAGTGTAGTTTTGCACTAAAAATTATATATAGTGTCGATTTTATCGAACAAAAGTGCGTCTTAGAAGAGTATGAGCGGCATCTAACTGATGAGCCCACCGTTCATACTTGGGCGAAACGCACACAGGCCACGGATTTTGTTTTTTATTTTTATAATCTAAACAACCAACAAGGTACATGCTCGTGTTGAATTTAAAAGCAACAACTTTTGTTGTTGTTTTTTCTTTTAACTTTTTTCAATTGAATATTTTTTCTTTGAATTTTTTAATCATCTATTATTTGGCCAAACGAGCATGGCATTTATTAGGGTTTATGCTTTTTATAAAGCTCCCTAAAAATATATAATTCGCAGTGTAGTTTTGCACTAAAAATTATATATAGTGTCGATTTAATCGAACAAAAGTGCGTCTTAGAAGAGTATGAGCGGCATCTAACTGATGAGCCCACCGTTCATACTTGGGCGAAACGCACACAGGCCACGGATTTTGTTTTTTATTTTTATAATCTAAACAACCAACAAGGTACATGCTCGTGTTGAATTTAAAAGCAACAACTTTTGTTGTTGTTTTTTCTTTTAACTTTTTTCAATTGAATATTTTTTCTTTGAATTTTTTAATCATCTATTATTTGGCCAAACGAGCATGGCATTTATTAGGGTTTATGCTTTTTATAAAGCTCCCTAAAAATATATAATTCGCAGTGTAGTTTTGCACTAAAAATTATATATAGTGTCGATTTTATCGAACAAAAGTGCGTCTTAGAAGAGTATGAGCGGCATCTAACTGATGAGCCCACCGTTCATACTTGGGCGAAACGCACACAGGCCACGGATTTTGTTTTTTATTTTTATAATCTAAACAACCAACAAGGTACATGCTCGTGTTGAATTTAAAAGCAACAACTTTTGTTGTTGTTTTTTCTTTTAACTTTTTTCAATTGAATATTTTTTCTTTGAATTTTTTAATCATCTATTATTTGGCCAAACGAGCATGGCATTTATAAGGGTTTATGCTTTTTATAAAGCTCCCTAAAAATATATAATTCGCAGTGTAGTTTTGCACTAAAAATTATATATAGTGTCGATTTTATCGAACAAAAGTGCGTCTTAGAAGAGTATGAGCGGCATCTAACTGATGAGCCCACCGTTCATACTTGGGCGAAACGCACACAGGCCACGGATTTTGTTTTTTATTTTTATAATCTAAACAACCAACAAGGTACATGCTCGTGTTGAATTTAAAAGCAACAACTTTTGTTGTTGTTTTTTCTTTTAACTTTTTTCAATTGAATATTTTTTCTTTGAATTTTTTAATCATCTATTATTTGGCCAAACGAGCATGGCATTTATTAGGGTTTATGCTTTTTATAAAGCTCCCTAAAAATATATAATTCGCAGTGTAGTTTTGCACTAAAAATTATATATAGTGTCGATTTTATCGAACAAAAGTGCGTCTTAGAAGAGTATGAGCGGCATCTAACTGATGAGCCCACCGTTCATACTTGGGCGAAACGCACACAGGCCACGGATTTTGTTTTTTATTTTTATAATCTAAACAACCAACAAGGTACATGCTCGTGTTGAATTTAAAAGCAACAACTTTTGTTGTTGTTTTTTCTTTTAACTTTTTTCAATTGAATATTTTTTCTTTGAATTTTTTAATCATCTATTATTTGGCCAAACGAGCATGGCATTTATTAGGGTTTATGCTTTTTATAAAGCTCCCTAAAAATATATAATTCGCAGTGTAGTTTTGCACTAAAAATTATATATAGTGTCGATTTTATCGAACAAAAGTGCGTCTTAGAAGAGTATGAGCGGCATCTAACTGATGAGCCCACCGTTAATACTTGGGCGAAACGCACACAGGCCACGGATTTTGTTTTTTATTTTTATAATGAATATCATACTTATTCACCATATAAAAAAAAAATTTGAAAAAAATGACATCATACAGATTTGTATTCAACATCAAAATCTTAATGTCCTTCCTTCGTAAAGAAAGAATTAGCCACCACAAAACTAGCAAACAATACAATGTCTTTTCTTTTCGATGAAATACGCTATGAACTCAATGGCAAAGAAATTGACTATAATCGAAATGTTGGAATAACATCAAATCTCAAAAACTATTTATCTTTAACTAAAAACGAAAGTGACATGCTTTTTAATGCATCCTGGTCTCCTGATTCTCCTATTAATATTTTAAACCCGTATTATTTTAATAACTGTATATGTACCATTAAATAAACTTTTGGGGTTCGCTGAAGATTATAAAAAAATTATTCCGAACGCTCGACATGATCTTATTATAACCCGAGCCAGAATGGATGAAAACGCTCTAATCTCGCAAACAGATGAAAATGTACAAGTACAACTTCATAAGGTACAATGGAAAGTACCGCACGTTACATTATCAAATTCTATGAAATTGAATTTATACAAATCTATAAATAAAAACAGTGCTATGAAAATGGCTTCCTGAAACTGGGATCTTTATGAATAACCTATGCTGCCAACCTCTGACCATCACATATGGAATTTAAAGACAACAACACAAATTGAAAAACCTAGATATATTGTCTTTGCTCTACAAACTGAGAAAAATAAAAAAATATCTGCTGATCGTACAACGTTTGATCATTGCAATCTAACAGACTTAAGAGTGTATCTTAACTCAGATGTTTATCGCCATGAAAATCTCAATGTTTCTTTAGATCAAAAAATTATAGTTTGTTTTATAAAATGTACACAGATTTTCAAAAAACTTACTACAATAAAACCATCACTATGAGCCTCTGCTTTCTTGGTGTCTATTTAAATCACGTGCTCCAATTTTCGTTAATTTTTTGAGATGATTCATAGTTGAGACAAATCCCCTTCACTTTGCAGACAACATGTTCCATCTTGTCTTTTGCACTGAACACTTTAAAGGCATAATTTTTAGGGCCTCCGCTGATGAATTCCGTTATATAACTTCCGATTCCATACATTTCCAATTCGTCCGTCATATCTCCAATTAATTGTCCGGTAGGAGGTTAAAATTCCCCCTGACGACTAACATATATTACTGAATCAGTATCGTAATACAGAACTCTTTCCTTTAACTTTTCCAGGTAGCTATACAGTTTTAACCGAGCTAAAGTAGTCGTATAAGCAGCAACACAAACTTTACTGTCGATAAAGAGTCGATTGCTTCTTCTTTCATTTCAAAGTTAACGACAAAGTTTTCTTCATTTACAGGAAGAATGTGAAGTACTTCAATCGATGGATGCGTAAGTAGATGAAATAAAGTTGAAGGGTTGTTCAGAACAACAGTTTGAAGTTGATTTTCACGCTGTCCAAATTGTCCCCAAAACGAATTTAAAATCAGCTTTGCAAGTGACCTCTTTCCTGGTCACTTCACATATTTCTGAAAATTCTAGCTGAATATTTTCTTTTTCAAGATTTTTTTTTTTTTTTTTTTTTTTTTTTTTTTTTAGGAACTTATTCATCATAGATGTAAACTATCCGTCATCAGAATTTCTGTCTGGGTTATATTGGACTACATTATATTCCCATATTTCAAAAATGGAAAGTATGATGTACCCTTTTTCAACTGCTTTTATGACCTCGTCAATTACCCAAGTCCCGACCATTGCTCTCTGCTCATCAGTATAAGTACACATTTGTTCATTGTTTTTTTCATCACTGCAGCTTCTACACAATGAAAACATGAGCTTGTCATTTTGTTTCATTGGCAACACTGGATGCAACAGGTTTTCTGGAGGTACAATTTTGCACTTAACGGGTCCATTTACCCCATCCAATTTCGTTGTCGAACAGATTGCATCGCCAGTTAAGTGAATTTTAGGGTGGCCAATGGGGAATTTTCCGTTCTTACAAACCCATGGGTATAGAGAACATACATCTATGTAATAAATTTTTTCGCCTTTTTTACATTTATAAAAACTGACTGTGTTTCCGGTACGTCCGCCATAAAAGGCATCACGGGGATTAAGTGGGGAGCTTTGAATAAGTTGATGCGTGCTTATGAAATTCAATTCTTCTCTATTAAATGACTTAAGATGAGTTTGAAAAACACAAGACCACATTTCAATTACCTCGTAGTTGAAGTTTCTTAATCTGTTAGTTTTAGCAATGGTTCTTTCATACCTCTGATTTAAAGTATCAAGTTCATTTTCGTGTAGAGGATCATCACGTTTGTGCTTCAAGCAGAGAGGATGACCATGGTAAGAGCACCCATGGAATTCAAAAACCTGTTTGGTTTCTTCACAAAAACCATCAACTTTTACTCCATTGATAATTACTTCTTTGCTTTTATAAGAATGTTTGATGTTTATGTATCTTTTCTGCTCTTCCCAAATCATCCACTTTATAGTTAGCTTCTGGTGACTGGTTGTCAATGCACTTGTACCCTTTTTTGGGTATTAATCCGATAGTGTTTGAAGCAATCGTTACTGATTCTAAAAATGGTTCAACGTTACATTGCGAAAGAAATAATTTTCTAAATTGCAAGCAAGCCCCTGTCAATATTCTTACATCACTCTTGCAGTATTCGACGAGTTCGTGCTTCATGTCAAAGTAATCATTTTGGTGTTCAGAATACCATTTTAAGAAATCAGCGCGTTCTTCCGACCTCATAGTATTCGCATTGTAAAATTTAATGGCTGGTAATGTTCCAATGTACTCTTCATTTTCTTTTGTGTTAAAAAGATACGGAAGGTAACCTTTTTTTAAAACCAGCGGCAAGTCAAACGCTTTTGGGAGCTTCGATAACGCCATGGGAAAGTAGTTTATCGAGTCGATAAATTTTACGTTTCCCATTTGCATCAGTATAATCTTTGTTTCTCTCATAATCAACTCGGAGGTTAGTTCTGTTTTTTTAGAACATACGAGTAGCTCAAAATAAATTGATGATCGTAAGCTTGACCATTGTGGGCAACTACTATCACTTTTTTAATATTTTCTGAGTTTCGAGGATATGATGAACAAACTTAGGTATAACGTCTTCTCCTTTCAGAACGTTCAAGGATAATTTGCAATATTGACAGAAATGCAAATCAGGGGCCCTACGTACTAGCTCCCAAATCGACTAACTCCCACGAGGCAAAATGAACTAACTCCTACCAAATTTTGTGGTGGGATTTAGTTCATAATATTAGGAGAAAATTCAGTTGGGACATAGTTTATTACGAACTTATTCCCAATGAACTAGGCCCAACCCATCAACCACTGGGAGTTAGTTCATATTGTGCACAAAGAAGAAGTGGCGCTGTTTTCGTGCTGAATGTTTGCAGGCAAAATAGGATAAACCTGTAAGAAATTTAATTTTTAAAAAAGAATTGAACGCGGCCGGCCGTGTGGACGCGGGTGCGGCGTGGGCGTGGGTGCGGCGTGACCGCCCCCCCCCCTGCGCCACGCATCAAGCGCCCTTGCTAATTTTTTTCATATAATTTTTGTTCCCTTTAAATTGTTTGGTATGCGATTTTTTACCAAAATAATTTTCCAAACACTGCACGAATTTTATTTTATTCGTCACTCTGTTGGGTTACTTAAGTTTCAATTTGTTACTTTGTTAAAAATTCCATTAAAAATTTTATACTTTTTTCATTCCAAATCATTAATTTTTGTTTTATTTTCTAACGATTGGGAGTTAGTTCATTTGGGAAAAACCAACAATACTCAACTCTTTGGATTTAATTCATATTTATGGGACTTAGTTCATTCTACATTTGGGACATAGTTCCTTAAAAATATGGGAGTTAGTTCACATGAACCAAGTCCCATATTCGGTGGGAATTGGCTCATTGGGAGTTAGTCGATTTGGGAGCTAGGACGTAGGGCCCAAATCAGGACATTCTACGCAATGACTGCATTTGTTTTGAAACACACATAAATTTGGTTCATGTTGTGTTATTAAGGCCTTTGTTGTTGTTTCTTTATCTTCCTCATGTATTTCTTTTTCTCCAATAACTTTTTCTTGGCGACTTTCAAGGTCATAAAATATGTACAAGAAATTTTTCAAATTTGGTTTTCTCGTCTCAGGCATTATGAAACACATATGGTCTCCGGGTACATGTTGTTTACAGTTCTTGCAAGAGAACTGACCACAAATATGCTGTCGGCTACCTCCACAGGATTTTAAACAAGTGAGGCAACTTTTTATTTGCTAACAGATTGACAGTTTTCCTGACGAATTGCTCATTTTGTTGTTGTCATAGCATTCTGTTCCTTTAAAATTTCGCTTACAGTCCTCGCATAGAATTTTTTTCAGTGTTTCTTTGCATTTTGGCGAATGCTGGCATTGCGAACAAAGACCAAAACAA